>JARBWK010000010.1:11084643-11157791 GCA_030556195.1 Anolis apletophallus
CCATCTTCTTCTTGCAACCAAACACACAATGCAAAACAAAATTGTCTTTCAAAAACTGGAACAAAAAATATATATAGTCCAACTATGCAACTGGACAGACTGGACAGTCTGGGCCCATAACCTGTTGCAGTTTGTCAGTCTGTGCGGAAGCTCAGTAGTCTTACCAGTTTTAGACCTCTGCTAAATCACACAGAGCCAGAGTAAATGAAAAATAAAACTTTACTCTTAAGTAAGCAGCTTTAACAAAAACCAGCATTACAAATTAAACATAGTCCATTGCAGATATCTTACTCAAAGTCCAATGCATTATAATCATGCATAATCTGCATCTTCGATGGTGTAAGAAGTCCTTTGTTAAATGGTCAGGACAAGTCCTGTGTTAGATCCATGGCAGTCTTCATGATCTCCTTCTTCACACACAGGATCAAGGAAAAACCCTCCTCATGATATGCTCAATGCTCAAGCTTAATTGCTTCATTGTCCAGGTGTTTCTCCTCAACACACACATTCAAACAAGAAGATCCTGCAATTACTTAGCTAACATCCATATACTGTAACAATCTGGCCCTGGTGATTTGTTGACATTTAGTTTAGTAAGGCATGTGAGAACATCTTCCTTGTTTATCTCTATCTGGTTTAATTCATTTAATTCCCTCCCTGAAAAAACTGACTCAGCTGCAGGCATATGTTGTCTGTCCTCCTGTGTGAAAACGGAGGCAAAGAAGTTGTTTAGCTGCTCAGCAATCTCCTTGTCTTCACTTATTGTCCCTTTCTTACCATTTTCGTCAAGTGGCCCAACTGCTTTTCTAGTTGGGTTTCTACTTCTGATGTACTTAAAGAAGTTTTTGCTATTTTTTTAAATATTCTTAGCTATGTGTGCCTCAAAATCTCTCTTGGCTTTCCTGACGGTTGCTTTGCATTTAGTTTGCCAGAGCTTGTGTTCCTTTCTGTTCTCCTCAGTAGGAAGAGCCTTCCATTTCTTAAATGAGTTTTTCTTCTTTCCAATCACATCTTTTACTTCATTTTAAAGCCATACAGATGTCCTCTTGGACTTTCCCAGCCTCTTTCTTATTTTAGGAATGCATTTTAGTTCGGCTTGTTTTAAAGTATTTTTAAACAGTTTCCAAGCATTTTGGAGGGATTTGATATTTTTTTCTGTTCCTTTTAGTTTGTTCTTTACTATTTTTCTCATTTTGGTGAAATTCCCTTTGTTAAAATTTAAGGTCTCTGTGTTACTTCCCCCAAACCTGGGTTTTAACCCAGTTCCTCAGGTTTCTGTCCCCACTCCTAATCCAAAACCTGACATCTAGCCCTCCACCCCCCCCCCATAAAACTTAACCAAGGGGCCTGCTGGCAGAGTTCTCCTGATGAGGACTGCTGATGGTCTTGGTAGGGATTTTTTTGCTATCTTTTCTAGTTGTGCAAAGAGCTTTCAGCTGAGCTTTTATTAGTTGCTTGTCAGTAACTCCCAAGTATTACTGAGACAGAGGACCTTCTTGATTTCCCTTTCAACTTGTTTATTGACCTACTAATTTCACGAGCAGTTTCCTTTTTAGTAAACAAACGTGACTGCATTCAAATTCTTAATTTGGTGTATCTAAATATTTCCTATTTCAATGTTTTTGACCATGCCTTACTGTGGAACTGAGGACTTACTTCATGTTTATATTTGTAGGTCATCAGCATACACATATTTTATTATAGTGAATATTGAAATCACAATAATATTTTCTATCCTTCAGAATATAGGCCTTTCTAAACATTTGAAGGTAAATATAAACTTGTTTCTGAGAAAGTCACAGGCTGAAGTCTTTTATACCAGTTACAATTGGGTAACACAGAGTTGTACATTTGTGACTATCTTGTTTAGGACCATCTGGGAACTGTGAAGGCACCAGACTCTGTCTGACCTCCGAAACTAAGCAGGGTCGGCCCTGTTTAGTTCTTGGAAGGGGGAAGACTGCCAATTAATACTAGAAGAAAGAATTGGGAAAACCACAATTGGTATCTATTTGTGTGTTTTCCCGGTTTTATCTTTTACCTTTACTATTCCTTACCTAAGAAAACTCAATGAAAGTAATGAAATTGCCACAAAACAACATGCAACATAAAGGGACCATGAACTCACTGGATTAATCTTAGGGAGGAGGCAGACTGAGAACAAGATAAACATTCAAGCAGAATGTGTTTCATGATTTGTGTTTCAGGTCATAGTGCCCTTAGTCTAATTAAAAGAAGGATTTCAGATGTAATTGATATACTGAATGGTGATTTGCATACATAGAACAAATTTGGTCCTATGTTGCGTGTGTGTGTGTGTGTATATATATACACACACACACACACACACATGTTTTCAAGAAAGAGAGGAAAGAACATTGAACCATCATCTTCCATCCTTTTCTGTAGCTGTTTGGAAATAACCAAAGAGAAAGAAGACAGGAGAATGGAGGGGACTGGGACATTTTTGATTGTTCTGCTTGCGAGTCTTCTGCTTCTCTGTTTTCTGAAACAGCAGTGGTCACGCCGACATTATCCCCCTGGGCCTCTTGCCCTTCCTGTTATTGGAGGCATATGGAGAATTAACTTTGGAATTGGATTTAATGAAGCAACATCAATAAAGGTAATTTTTTCCTAAATTATTAAGTAATGAATATGACTCAAAATTAGTGAAAATCATTGTGCATGTTTTTCCTATGGTAGCTGTGGAGAAAGGAATTGTGAGTTACAAAAAATCATAGTTAAATGTATGACATGAAAACATAGTATTAATATGTTTGGTTGTTGTATTTTCATTAAAGTTTTTCCAGAGTTTGGAGATTTTGCTTACTTGAGATATAATTCGCAGACTCTTCTAGGCAGCCTAGACATTGTGTGTTATCAGTCCAAAATATAACTTTTCCCAGCTCTGTTTTTTGTTCCAAAGATTTCCCCAGTGGTACCAACAGTGCATGAATGTACAAGGAACAGAATACTTCTGTGTATGCAGTGAGACACGTTCCCTCCCTCTGGTCCACGCAGATATTCCCAGATATCTGCTGTGGATGATCCTTCAAGGCCCAGAGGAATTTTGATGACATGAAGGGAACCAGGGTGAAAAAAATCTTCCTCCTTCACAGAATCAGTTCCATCAATAGAATAGCTTCATAGAAACTACATCTGATAAATATAATAATATAGATGAGGTGTAGGATGTTATATAGAAATGAAGGGGAGGGTGGATGGCAAGAAATCCCATGGAATAATAATAATAATTTTATTTTTATACCCCGCCTCCATCTCCCCAAAGTGACTTAGGGTGGCTTACATGGGGCCAAGCCCAACAGTTAAGATGTAACACATTAAAATGCATATCAACAAAATAATAACGAAAACAATATGATGAAATAAAACAGAACATTCTACTGTGTATAAAACAACAGCAAACGCAACAAGCAACAGCAAGGTTCATGGATGGGTGGACTGGTGCCACAACATTAGAGGATAGAACTAAGGATTAAAGTGCAATTGTCATATAACAGCAATGATAATAAGAACAATTTACCATTAGGGATTTGGATATAACAACCGTAAAGTGCTTGAGGATACATTTTTTGGGTCCTAACTGGGGCCAGCTATCCAGGGAATAGCCTAGTCAAAAGCACAGCATTCACACCTTTAAGTCCTTCTGGATGATGGAGAGGGAGGGTCCTAGCCTGATCTCGTTGGGGAGAGAGTTCCAGTGGCGGGAAGGGGGGGGCACAACTGAGAAGTCTCTTTCTCTCGTCCCCACCAACCATGGCTGAGATGGGGGTGGAGGCGAGAGAAGAACCTCACCAGAAAATCTCAAAGAATGTGTGGATTCATAGGGGAACAGAGGTGGCCCGACCCACTACGCGAAGTCGGCGGCCACCTACTGCTCCGTGTTAGCAATAGCGGTCTTGGGTGCCTGCCCGTGCACTTCCCTTGTCTTGTTTTTTGAGCCTGCTGTCCCGTATTGACAGGTGGCAGCAGGAGGCGAGGCACTACTTCAGCGCCTTTCTTGTTCCTTTCCCTCACGCGGCAGGCATTCCAAAGCGCTCACGCACACACCAGAGAGAAAAAAGGGGCGCTCTGATTGGCTGTGGCCTGCATGGTGATGCAGGAAGAGGCCCCTTGCCTCGCAACGCCTCGAGATTGGCGGGAAATTTACACTCAGTGAGAGTGAGGGGAAGAGAGGGAACAAGGCGAAGAAGGAGAGGAGGAAGAAAAACACCTCACTGCCGCCAACGAGCTGCTATTGCTGCTCCTCAATTCTTCTTCCACATTCCACCTCTTTTCCATTCCGTCTGTTTCGGCCCCACGCGAGGGCTGCCAGCCTGAAGGGACGGTAGCGGAGACTGGCTTCTTGTGCGCCATGCTCAGCCTCCTGGAGAAGTCCAGCACCACCGTCCGGTTCTTCAAGTAGGGCTGCGGCGACTACTGCGGCGACTCACTGGGCCTTTCCACCTCCGCAGGGGTGGCGGACCTATTAGAATGGTCCGCCCCAGGAGACTTATGGATCCGAACGGATTCCTGACGGCTCTTGGGGATTTTCCCGCCTCCTCGGTAAGTGACCCTGTCGAGGCTCTTGTCTCACTCTGGGACAGGGAGATGACAAGGGCTGTTGACACGATCGCTCCAGAACGTCCCCTCTTGAGTAACCGAGCTAAACCAGCTCCTTGGTTCACTGAGGAGCTGGCAGCAATGAAGCGAAAAAAGAGGAGGCTAGAGTGCGTGTGGCGTAGGAAACGGAGCGGATCAGCTCAGGCGCGCCTGGTCTCTTATTTGAGGACCTATGACGCTGCAATAAAAGCCGCACAAAAAACATCTATTGCGGCCAAGGTGGCCGCCGCGAAGAACCGTCCAGCGGAACTGTTTCGAGTCGTTAGGGGTCTTTAAATCCGCCTCAGTGCGAGATCCCTGACGGCTCGGCGGCACGCTGTGATGAGTTTGCTAAGGTCTTCGCGGATAAGGTGGCTCTGATCCGTTCGATTTCGATACCACTTTAACGGCAGTCTCTGAGGATGTGACACGAGCATCTGCTTGTCCGGTTTTGATGGATTCGTTTCAATTGGTTCAGCTTGAGGATGTGGACAAGATCCTTGGAGAGGCGAGGCCCACGACATGCATCCTAGACCCCTGCCCATCCTGGCTGATCAAGGAAGCCAGAGGGGTTTGGCAGAGTGGGTGAAGGTGGTGGTTAATGCCTCCCTTCGGAAGGCACCATTCCAGCCAGCTTAAAGCAAGCTGTTATAAAACCGCTGTTGAAGAAACCTTCACTGGACCCCACTCAATTAGTGAACTATCGGCCAGTTTCCAATCTCCCTATTTGGGCAAAGTCATGGAACGTGTGGTGGCTTCGCAACTCCAGGGTTCTTGGCAGACACTGATTATCTGGATCCGGCACAGTCTGGCTTTAGGCCGGGGCATGGGACTGAGACAGCCTTGGTCGCCTTGGTAGATGATCTACGCCGGAACTTGACAGGGGAGTGTGTCCCTGTTGGTTCTGCTGGACCTCTCAGCGGCTTTCGATACCGTTGACCACGGTATCCTTCTGGGTCGCCTTGCAGATATGGGGCTTGGGGTACTGCATTGCAGTGGCTCCAATCCTTCCTGGAAGGTCGTACCCAGAAGGTGTCATTGGGTGACACCTGTTCGGCTCCACAGCCGTTGTCCTGTGGAGTCCCTCAGGGTTCAGTACTGTCCCCGATGTTGTTCAACATCTACATGAAACCGCTGGGAGAGATCATTCGGAGTTTCGGAGTAAGGTGTTATCTGTACGCAGATGATGTCCAGATCTGTCACTCCTTCCCACCTGTCACCAAGGAGGCTGTCCAGACCCTGAACCGGTGCTTGGCTGCTGTGTCGGACTGGATGAGGGCTAGCAAATTGAAACTAAATCCAGACAAGACAGAGGTCCTCCTGGTCAGTCGTAAGGCCAAACAGGGTATAGGGTTACAGCTGGTGTTGGACAGAGTTATACTCCCCTGAAGACACAGGTTCACAGCTTGGGAGTGATCCTGGATTCATCGCTGAGCCTGGAACCCCAGGTCTCAGCGGTGGCCAGGGGAGCTTTTGCACAGTTGAGACTCGTGCGCCAGCTGCGCCCGTACCTTGGGAAGTCTGATCTGGCTACAGTCGTCCACGCTCTGGTCACATCCCGAATAGATTACTGCAACGCACTCTACGTGGGCTGCCTTTGAAGACAGTTCGAAATTGCAATTAGTCCAGCGGGCGGCAGCCAGACTACTAACGGGAGCTACATACAGGAGCACACTACCCCCTGCTGTGTCAGCTCCACTGGCTGCCTGTCCAATTCGGGCTCAATTCAAAGTGCTGGTTTTGACCTTTAAAGCTCTATACGGTTCTGGCCCAGCTTACTTGTCCGAACGCATCGGCCGCTACGTCCCATCCCGTAACCTAAGATCATCCGGGAGGCCCTGCCTGCTCTGCCCGCCGACCTCTCAGATGCGGTTGGTGGGGACGAGGGACAGGGCCTTCCCGGTGGCGGCCCCCGCCTGTGGAATGCGCTCCCTACGGAGATACGGTCCACCTCATCCCTCCTGACATTCAGGAAGAAGGTGAAATCCTGGCTCTGGGATCAGGCATTCCCTCACCAGCACTAGGCAGCATGTGAGACGGAATTTTAATGGGAGGGAGGAAGAGGGTCAATGTTTCTAGGGTTGAATACTGTTTTAATTGGAATGATTGTAGATGTGTTGAGGGATTGTATTTTAATGCCTTAATGTTTTAATGGGTTGTGGGGTTTGGGGTTTTACGCTGTTGATGTGGCATCGAATTGTGCCTGTTGTAAGCCGCTCTGAGTCCCCCCTCGGGGGTTGAGAAGAGCGGGGTAAAATCCTGAAATAAATAAATAAATACTACACCTTCTTAGCGGCCGTAGAGAAGCGTCTCTGCTGCCCTGTGGCCCTGGCTCCAGAGGTGGCTGCAGCCATGGAAGAAGCGCTTCTTCAAGATGTGGGGAGTCAGTTTGCTCAATGCTTTATTATTAAGTTAGATAAACGTTTAACATTATATTATATAAGCTGCTAAAAACATTTACCTTTGTGATTGATGTACTACGACTTGTAATGGATTTTTGTTTGTTGCAATTTTGGTAATCCATTGCCTTTTGTGTTCTCTGTGTCATCTGACATGGTAGTTGTTAGAGTTTTAAAAGTGTTCAAGTTGATTTGTGTTGAGGAAAACTTGATATTAAAATATTATCCACTCAAGTGAAGGGGCTAGAGGCTGGCTATGTTGCCACACCCATTGCAATGATCCAAGATGGCATGGCACTTCTGAAGGACAAATGTTTGCTTCCTTCAAAAGGAGGAGGGGTCTATTCTCCTGGGGCTGCCTTCTCCAAAGCAAAAGTGATTGACAGACTCAACAAGCATGGGATTGAGTTCTCTGTTATTAGCAAGCCTGAAGTCTGAAAAATCTTCTGAAGAGACAGCATGACCAGGAAACCTTTGTGTAGTACTTATAGACCAAAATAACAACAAAAACTTACAATTCTTGCTAAGTTTAATAAAATATTTGCATACTTTAAAAAGTTAATTTGTGTTGAATTTATGTAATAGTAGTTGAGGACCCGGCGGTGCCCGGATTATTTGAGGAAGGCATTGTGTGCCAAGGTTGGTTCCTATTAGATGTTTATGTGCCTTTCAGTGGTCTCAGGAACTTAGTGAAGGTACTGCGAGTCCCGGGGGCCTAGTCAGGAAAATAAAGTTAAGGAAGCTTAACAATATCCCATGAGCTGAGGCCTAGTCAGGAAAATCAAGTTAAGGAAGCCTTTCTGTCAATTTTGGGGCTGGTTTGTGTTTTATAGGAGCTTTAGTGTTGTTTGGGAAGTGAATGACGTGAAGGTACTGCAAATCCCATCATTCGTGGCCCCTCCTGCCCTAAACCACACCAGGTAGTCAAGTAAGAACATAAGAACATAAGAACATAAGAAGAGCCATGCTGAATCGGGCCTCAGCCCATCTAGTCCAGCATTCTGTGCCACACAGTGGCCCACTAGTTGTACACAGGGATCTCTAGCAGAAAGGAGGGCAAAACCCTCACCTGCTCCCGACCCCCCACAACCAGTACCCGGGGAAAATCCTGCCTGCCTCCATCAACACAGAGGTGGCACTTGGATGTCCATTTCAGTAA
The DNA here is from genome assembly GCA_030556195.1 of Anolis apletophallus. Taxonomy (NCBI): domain Eukaryota; kingdom Metazoa; phylum Chordata; class Lepidosauria; order Squamata; family Anolidae; genus Anolis; species Anolis apletophallus. The sequence continues at coordinate 11,092,804 of JARBWK010000010.1, forward strand.
CTACTGATTCCCTTGGTATCCATGAATCTGTCTCATCCTGCCTTGAAGCTGTCCAGGCTGACAGCTGTCACAACCTCCTCTGGAAGTGAATTCCATAACCCAATGACCCTCTGGGTGAAGAAATATTTCCCTTTATTAGTCCTAACTTTCCTACCTTGGAGCTTTAGGGAGTGCCCCCTAGTCCTAGTGTTGTGTGACAGAGAAAATATTTTTTCTTTATTCACCTTTTCTATCCCATGCATGATTTTATACACTTCGATCAAGTCACCTCTTAAACGCCGTCTTTCAAGGCTGAAAAGACCAAGGCGTTGCAACCTGATTTCATAAGGGAGCTGCTCCATCCCTTGGATCATTTTTGTTGCCCTTCTTTGTAGGCCATTGGTTGCCTGTTTGCCAAGTTTGGTCCTGATCTGTCAGTGCTGAGGGCCTCAGTGGCTGACTGCCTGAGGCCTGTCCCTTTCCCTCTGAGTCACTTTAGAATTTTGAATGTGGTTGGCCATTTGGAGGCAGTTATGCAAATTCCATTTCAGTGGCAACCAATCCCCTCTGTCTGGGGCCGTAGAATGTTGGAGTTCTGAGGCTGGCCAGTTAGAGCCCATTATGCAAATAATCCCACAATGGCAGCCAATCGAAACGCGGGCACATATTCCTCCGGTCGCTCGCTCGGTCGCTCGGCCACAAACACTGACTTTTATTATATGTAATAGATAACCATATGAACATAATGTAAGTAAACTTCTGGTGAGGTAACTCTTTATTCACCTCTACCTTTTATTTTTCAGTAATTGGTTGGGGGCGCCAAAATAATGTTTGCCTACCATTTAAAATTACCTACGACCGGCCCTGTAGGGGAAGGTGCGATCATGAAGATAAGCATGGATGGAATGTAAGAATGTTGGGATTTAAAGCTCTGTGAAGTCTTTTGTATGTAATGGAAAAGCACACTGGTCATACCTAGAATAACACTAAATAGACATCAAAGAGATGGTTGGGACAGTCCGTATCAGCATTAAATTGAAAGGATGGGTTGCATGGGGTGATGGAATTGACCAGCACCTTTGAGCACTAGCTTAGGTACCTAGTGATGCCTGAGTTAGGTATTTGGTAATGAAAAAAATTAGAAAAAGTATTTGTTTTTGGGATTTTAGCAATGGTTCCATTAGAAAATGCATAAGGATGTGGGTAAACTATAACTCTATCATCCTCTGTCAATTTCTTAGCTATGGTTTTAACTGTTGTGTATTCTTCTTATGTAAACCATCCCAAGCCTTTCATAGTGGTTGTCTAGAAATTGGAGTAATAAATAAATAATAAATAAATTGTCCCCAAACTCCACAAGTATTTAAAGTTGATGGAAATGTGTACCAAGTTTGGTTCAGATCCATCATCAGTGGGGTTCACAGTGCTCTTTGGATGTGAGCAGACTGATCATGATCATAGAATCATAGAATAATAGAGTTGGAAGAGACCTCGTAGGCCATCCAGTCCAACCATATATATTTATAAAGGGGCAGACCTATATGCTGCAGTAATGACGAGTCGTATTGTAGCAAAAAATATCAAAATGTATTCTCAATAATAACAGTGCTATATATCATCACAATATCACTTTTGGTGCAATGTATTCAATATATCACAAATAACAATCATACTACAATGCCCTTACAATCAATAAATGGGCTATGTTGACGCAAGCATAGAGTCTGTGTACCCCTATGGGTGATCCGGAGCTGATTCACTCACGGATTAAGACCGAGTCAACGGGGGAGCCTTGAAGGGTGGAAGAGCTGGCAAACTGCCGGATCGCGAGACTACGCAGCCACAGACGGGATTTCGACCTCCCTCGAAATCCCGTCTGTGGCTGGCGTAGTCTCGCGATGCTTGCCTAAACCCGGAAGTAGGTATTTTTTTAAAAAAAAATAATTTAATTTATTATTTTTTATTTGTATTTTATTAAAACAAGTTAGGGGGCCATAGGGAAGGGGCTCGGGGGCCATGTATGGCCCCGGGGCCGCCTGTTCGACAGCCCTGGTCTAACCAATGCAGAATAGAGGGGAATGTGTGCCAAGTTTGGTTCAGATCCATCGTCTGTGGGGACACAATACTCTTTGGATGTGGGTGGACTGCAACAAATATCATTCTCTTTTATTGCCCTACAAGTCCTGTCAGTACTTAAATTTGTTCATGATTGGTAAATGTATGCCAAGTCTGCTCCTATCGCACTCTAGATACTTGAAACCTCCCTTGATAAACCACAGAGTCCAGCTGAGGTATGAAAGGTTTATTCAGAATAACTGGTTATAGGAAAGAGGCTAGAAGTCAATCTAAGATGCCTTAAAGTGGCACCAAGAAAATAGCAGCAGTATTCCAGGAAGGTGGCAATGGATTATAGTCCCGTAGCAATCAGGATTCAAAGCAGGATTCAAAGCAGGCAAAGTCTCTCTCTGGCAGCAATGAGTTGCACTCCTTTAGCAATCAGGAACAAAGCAAACAATGCAAAGGCTGGTGCCCAAACGGGCCAGATCCAAACAGGGCAGCCAGCAAGCTGGGCAGGTAAAGTTCTTAAACAGGAAGGTTGAAAGGCCTGTTCAGGAATCCATGGTCTTGAGATGCAAAAGTTGGCTCGAGATGGAGAGCACTTCCAATACCAAACAGTTATAGTTCTGTAACCCTTTGTGCCATGGTTCACACGATGGATTGCAGCTGCTGTTTAGCTGACCTCAGCAGCAAAGGTATGTGAGCCCAATTAGCGCCCACATCTGTGGAAAGGAGTCAACCCATCTTCTGGTCTCCAGCGTCTCTGCTTATCGCCGGGCATAACAGTCATGGCCTTGAATGTTTGAACCTGCCTGCCTTGCAATGGATTCACAGAGGAAAGGCAGACAGGCTTAGAGGATGCCTTGATGCCAATATGGCTGAAGTGTGGTTCTAGGGAAACTAAGGCCTGGGGCCTGACAGCTCCAGATCCATTGTGGGTTAGGTTCAGAATACTCTTGATTATGGATGAACCGTAACTCCCATCATGCTCTGTTATTGCCCCCAAAACCCTATCAATACTTGAAGGTGATCATGATGGATATTAGGCTTGGTTGATCCAAAAAAAAGGTTCAAAACTTGTTTCGGATGTAGGGGTTGTTGGTGGTTGGATTCTAAAGTCACTTCCGATTTTTTTTAAAAAAATCAAAACTTTCCGAAAATTCTGAAATGTTTGAATTGATTCATTAATGGCAGACACACACGCACAATAGGAAAAAACCAGCAATGGCACTGGGGAAACTTCAGGGGATACTCCCTCACTCATTTTTAGACTAATCCTGATGATAGAACATATGGACCACTGTTAGCTCACCAAATTTCATAAACTTTGACTTATCCATGGATGTTTGGTGAATTTTCAAAGTTTTTATTAAAAAAACAATTTTTAAATAATAAAGAAAATCTCTTCTTGGTTTGATGGTGTTATTTCCTGTTTCATTGGTCAGTCTTTACTTTGAAAGTAGTTGTTCTACTCCAAACTGTGTTAAATTGGTGTTAAATTGGTGAAGAACAGAAATCATAGTTGAAACCCCATCAAGGGACATTTAGACTGATCCCCCTTTTTCTGGGCAGAAAGGTACCATCCAAACTTTCCTGACATCCATTTGTTTCCTCCACGGAGTTGGAGGGGACCCTCAAGACACATCCATCCATTTATTCCTATTTGCAGATCATTTTATTTTATCATTACTTACTTACGTAAAGGGCTGGCTGTGGCTGGCCTCCCCAGTGCCTTGTTCATGGCATACAGGCCAAAGTGAAATGATTGGTTTTTATGCAGCCTATGTGTCATGATGCAGGGTCTCGGCCCAGCCCCTTAATCACACACACAGAGACGGTAATCAGCTAACTATTTATTGAATAATAAAAAACAGGTGAAAAGGATAATTGTCCATAAATGTATCAAAAATGCAATCAAAATGCTAAAGAGTTCTTAGGTAATTCCAAAGGCAAAAAGCTTGGCAAAAGTTCCGCAAAAGCAATGCGGATCAAAACAGACTTGGTCCGTGGCAATCAAACAAGGCAAAATTCAAGGAATCAAGGCCCAAGAAACTTCTTGGCAAGGCACGAGCCGACAACCTGGCTCCGTGGATCTTCGCTCGCTTCACTCCCTTCTGATCAGAAGTGGCCGAGCTACTGAGGATCCGTTCCCACGGATCCTATACTTAATTCCCCTGGTGAGACTCCCGACGCTCTAGGCTACGGCGCCAATCTGTGCTACGGGATCTAGCGCTCCTCTGCCGCTCTAGGCTCCGGTGCCATTCCCTCCTGCTGGACTCGATGCTCTGTCTCCTATCAAAGCTCCGTCCTTGCCTCCCAGCACCTGGGTCGCTATCTTCATGAGAGCCAGACTCCCTTTCAGCTTCCATGGACTCATCCTCCGCTATCTCCCTGACCCTTTCCTGCGACCCGAAACCACCTGGTTTCTCATACAGATTATCTGAATCAGCACTTTCAGTGTCGGCCTGACTTTCCCAGCTATCATAGCCGTCAGGCCATTCATCATCCCAGGCCAAGCTCTCTGTGGGCGAGGAAGGCCCAGCTAACTCATCATCCCCTTCCTCCATGTCCTCATCAGCTGCAGCTGGCCCTAATGCAAGTGGGACCCCCGGGGCTGCCCCCTGTCCCCAGGCATGAAAGGGAACTGGGTTGCTACACTATCCCCCCCTCAGGGCCCCTCCGAGGCCTCCCTCGAGGCTTGGGCTTGTCAGGATACTTGCGGTGAAAACGGGCAACAATGTCCGGGGCGTGGACGTCCCGTGCCGGTGTCCAAGAGCGCTCTTCCGGTCCAAAACCCTTCCAGTCAATCAGATACTCCAGCTTCCGGTATCTGATGCGGGCATCCAGGATGTCCTGTACCTCAAACTCCTCCTCCCCATCTCGCATCACAGGAGGGGGTGGCGGCTGCGTCACATCAGGCCGCACCCCTTTCGCCGGTCTCAGCAGGGAACGGTGAAAGACTGGGTGGATCTTCATGTCCGCCGGAAGCTGTAGTTTGAAGGCAACAGGTCCCACACTTTCCAGCACTTTGTAGGGTCCCAAAAATCTCGCGTCAAGTTTGCGGCAGGGTCTTTGCGTGGGCAAATTCTTGGTAGACAGCCAAACTTTGTCTCCAACTTAGATCTCAGGACCCTCTTGGCGTCGCCGATCAGCCATCCGCTTGTACTCCGCTTTTGCCTGGTCCAGTTGGGTGCGCAGCATCTCTTGCATTGCAGTGAGCTCCTGTAGCCAATCTTCCGCCGCTGGCACATCTCCGGATTGGTCTACAGGAGGGTAGAACCTTGGGTGGTGACCATAGTTTGCAAAGAAAGGAGTTTCTTTGATGGATTCTTGCGTCACATTGTTGTAAGCAAACTCCGCCAAAGACAACAATGACGCCCAGTTGTTTTGCTGATAGTTCACATAGCACCGCAGATACTGTTCCAACGTGGCGTTAACCCTTTCGGTCTGCCCGTCGGTCTGGGGGTGATGGGCCGTAGACATCCGCGTCTCAATTCCCAGCAGCTTCTGAACAGCCCGCCAGAACTGGGAAGTGAATTGGCTGCCCCGATCCGTCACCAAACTCTGTGGAAGCCCATGCAACCGAAACACATGTTGCACAAACATATCAGCGGTCTCCTTGGCAGTAGGCACCCCTACACATGGTATGAAATGACTCATCTTGGTGAGACAGTCCACTACGACCAAGATCGTAGTGAACCCCTTGGACTTTGGCAAGTCAGTGATGAAATCGGCTGAAATCATCTTCCATGGTGCGGAAGGAGTCGGGAGCGGTTGGAGCAAACCGGCTGGCTTGCCCCCTTGCTTCTTGGCCCTCTGGCAGACCGGGCAGGTGCTGACATAGGTCTCAATGTCCCTTCGCACTTTTGGCCACCAGAAGTCTCGAACCACCAATTGGAGTGTTTTGAAAAGCCCAAAATGTCCCGCGGCCCGGGTATCATGGCAAAGTTTGAGAATGTCCTCCCTTTCAGGCCCGGGGGAGACGTAGATACAATCACGGCGGCACAACAAGCCGTTCTTTACTTGGAAAGGGAATTGCACCCCCTTGGTTAGCTGCTCTTGCACCCAAGGGTCTCCTTTCTGTTGAGTTTGAATCCGGTCACTCAGAGTTCTCTTGCCCCCTGGGTCAGGGTTGATCACCGGGGGTGGCGCAATGGCTTTGCCGGTGGCGGCAAAGTTCTCAGCCTTCAGCAACCGTGTCTCGGAGAGTCCTTCCCCTCCTCTGTCATACTCTGGCTTCCGAGACAGGGCATCAGCTTGTTTGGTCTGCTTAGGGGTCACATAGTGAATGTGGAAATTGAATCTCTCAAAGAACAGAGACCCCCTCTGCTGTCTTTCCTTCAATTTTCACTGATTCTTCAAGTGCTCCAAGTTCCGGTGATCCGTGTGCACCTCCACCGGGAATTGAGCCCCTTCAAGCAGATGTCGCCAAACTTCAAAAGCTACATTAATGGCTAGGAGCTCCTTCTCCCAGATTGTATAGTTCCTTTCCGGCTCCGTCAGTTGCCGGGAATAGCAAGCACAGGGCAATAAGTCTGTCCGCTGCGGCTGTAGCAGGATCGCTCCCACTGCTACATCCGATGCATCTGCTTGCACAATGAAAGGGGTGCGGGGGTTCGAATGCTGCGGAAGTGGCTGCGTGGTGAACAGCTGCTTCAACTTCCGGAACCCCGCGCCGGCCTCCGATGTCCACCGGAACGGCACCTTTCCTCGCAGACACTGGGTGATGGGATCTGCCCACTTGGCAAAGTCGGGGATGAACTTCCTGTAGTAGTTGGCAAAGCCCAGGAATCATTGAATGTCCTTTTTGCTGGCAGGAGCTTTCCAGTCTGCTACGGCCTGAACCTTAGTGTCGTCCATGGCGATGCCTATTGGGGAGATGCGGTAGCCCAGGAAATCTACCTCGCGTAGATCAACTGCGCATTTCTCCAACTTGGCATAGAGACCGTGGTCTCTCAGCCGCTGTAGCACTTCCTTCACATGGCGGTCGTGGGTCGCCTGGTCAGGCGAAAAGATCAACAGGTCGTCCAAATACACTGCCAGATAACGATCTAACAGGTCCCGAAAGATATCATTCATGAAATGTTGGAAGCAGGCGGGAGCATTACACAAACCGAATCCCATTACGAGGTATTCAAAGCTCCCCCATTTGGTCTGGAAAGCGGTCTTCCATTCGTCGCCCTGGCGAATACGCACCAAATTGTAAGCACCCCTCAGGTCCAATTTGGTGAAGACTTTAGCTCCCCTCATCTGCTCCAACAACTCAGGGATCAAAGGCAAGGGGTAGCGGGTCCAGATCATGATCTTATTGAGTTCCCGATAGTCGTTGCACAGCCGTAACTCCCCGGATTTCTTCTTGACGAACAGGATCGGCGCGCCGGCCGGGGACTGGGAAGGCCGGATGAACCCCTTCCGCAGATTCTCATCCAGAAACTCTCGGAGAGCTTTTTGCTTGGGTTCCGAGAGAGGGTAGAGTCTTCCACAAGGGATGGGTGCTCCGGGCTCCAGCTCAATGGCGCAATCATAGGGTCGGTGGGGAGGCGAACGTTCGGCCTCCTTCTCGCTGAAAATGTCCCAAAACCCAGCATACTTTTTGGGCAGGGTAGCCGCTTGTTCCACCTCTTGGGCCTGGCCTGCCCTAGCCATCATGCAATGTTCCTTACAATGTTCGGAAGAAAACTGCAACTGCCTTCTGGCCCAGGAGATCTGCGGGTCGTGTAGAGTCAGCCACACAATGCCCAAGATTACCGGGAAATCTGACAATTTAGTCACAAGGAAAGAAATGTCCTCTTTGTAGGAGCTCATCCACATCTTGGTAGGAGCGGTATAGTGTCTCACTGCCCCTGCTTTTAACTGCCTCCCATCAATGGTTTGTACGCCCTTGGGCTCTTTTAGATCATGGAACTGTAATCCAGCAGACTGGGCATAGTCTGCGTCAATGAAGTTGTTGGTGGCCCCCGAGTCAACCATGGCGTGCACCATCATCAGTCCCTTCTCCTTTGACCACAGGGCGACCATAACCAAAAACAACTGTCCAGTCTGGGGTTCTGGGGGAAGGTTAGTGACTGCGATCAAGTTAGCGAACCCATTTAAACTCGGCCGACCCCTTCCCCCGCCGTCTGGATGGCTTCTTCAGCCTTTTGGGGCTCTTCAAAGGCGGAAGAGGCCCGGGGGGTCTTGCCGCGCGGCTTCTGGGGACATTCGTTGGAAAAATGCCCGGATCCTCCACAGTACCAGCACAAGTTCAGCCTCTGGCGCTGAGCTTTCTCGGCAGCGTCCACCTTGGGCCTCACGTGCCCCAACTGCATGGGCTTCGGTTCATCCAAGGGCTGAGGAGCCGGCGCGAAGGGCCGAAACGGTGGGCGGCTGTCCCCCGTCTCCTTGCGAACCGCCGATTTCTCTCCGGGCCCTTTATCCCACCGTCTCCGGGTCTGCAGCCCGGCCTCCACACGTATGCTCAGGGCAATCGCCTCCTCCAGATCAGTAGGCCGGGTGGCCCCTCTCAGGATCTCCTGCTGCATCCCCGGCGACAAGCCTTTCATGTACTGGTAACGCAAGGCGGCAGGATTCCATGCTACTTGAGCCGCCAACACGCGGAACCCGGAGATGTGTTAGAATTGATAAAATGTACCATAGTAATTAAATGTTAATTTGTGTATGTATATCTTTAAGTGTTATGTAGAGTGGGAAGTGACGAAGGACACCTGGCCTAAAAACTTCCCTCAGCGTTTAGTATAAAGCTTTGTTATCTAACCTTGGGTGGGGCTCTCGAAGAGATTGTGCTGAGAAGTGAAGTGGATTTGTTTTTGTGAGTAAAGAATTGTTTTATTTTGAACTCCCGACTCAGCGTCCTGGTTTATTCAAGCTTCACAACATCAAACATCCGCTGCAGAGAATTTAATCTTAACAATGGTTATGGGCTCTGCCAAGGAAACAGTTTGATAAAGTTTGTTTTGAAGCTTAAAGTTTTTGGAAAGGACGCAAGGCTGAATTGGAGCTGCTGCAGAAGAGGTTTTTACTGCTTGAAGGAGACGGTGTGTTTACACAGAAGAAGCGGTGATATCTGCACAGCGGGGCGTGCTGGGACCCTGAAGATTTATGGTACTGGGGTGTGAAGCCATAAAGCCACTGAGTCTTGTGAGTAGCCAGATCAGAGGGGAGATTGCCGGAGGCTATAGGAAAATAGCTGGGCTGAATTTCGGGTGCAACCGAAGATCTTCCAAAGGGGAAACTGACTGGGTACAATCCATTCACTAAATAGAGAACAGCCATAAATACATAATGAGCCTTGATGGGAAGAAGATTGCCAGAAGTCTGCTGTGAGTAAATTGTGTTGAACTACAGAGGCTGGGCTGTGAATCCGAGTAAAGGAGATCTTCTGAGTGAGAGAGGAAATGGCTTCAAACAATCCCCTCACTGTAATTGAGAAGTTATCTGATTCTAATTATCCGCAATGGTCTATGTATATGAGACATTTGTTGACACGTGAAGGATTATTGAATACCTTCCTGGGTGCAGAAGAAGATGATGAGAAGATACAAAGAGGTTTGTCTACTATTGTCCTCTGTCTGATGCCAGATCAATTAATACATGTTAGAGGCTTGCAGACTGCTGAAGATGCCTGGAATGCTTTAAGGGCTGTGCATCAACGTGAGACTGTACTTGGAAAGATGATCTGGACTAAACGCTTGTACCGGGCCAAGTTGGAGGATGGTGGAGATGTGCGGAGTCATATAAAGAAGATGAAGGAACTGTTTGTAGAATGCCAGTCTAGAGGTGTGGAAATTACTGCTGAGAATCAAGCTTACATATTAATGTCGAGTTTGTCTGCTGATTGGGACCCAGTGCTACATTCTCTACAGACTGTGCGTGCCAGAGATCTTACACTAGACCTTGTTTGTTCAAGAATACTGGAAGAAGAAGACAGGCTTGTCTTTGAAAGAGAACAGAGAGGAGAATGCCCTTTTGAGGGGGAGTTTCGGAATAAACTATTGCTGGAAGAAGCTGACCCTGTCCTTGGGAGTGTGCGTGGAGTTGCTACTACAAGGAGGTGTTTTATTTGCAATTCAAGGGAACACCTGGCCAGAGAATGCAAGGTCAAGACGCAGAGGTCTAGAGGCAGAGGAAGAAGAGGCTATTACAACAGAGACAGAGGGCGTGGAGGAGGATCACCAAGTCAACCTGGAGCAAGAGTGATGGTTGCTGCAGTGGGAAGTAACTCCAGTAGAAGCAGTAGATGGATTTTAGATTCTGGAGCAACTCATCATATCACTAATGATTTGGCGAATTTGAGAAATGTGAAGACTTTATATGGATCATCATTATCTCTTGCAAATAACGCAGTACAACTTTTTAATAAATTTGGAACTTGTTACATTTCTTGTTTAAAAATGTACTGGCAAAAGGTTTTGTTTGTTCCAGAAATGAAGTCTAATTTGTTGAGTGTAGCTGAGTTAACAGAACAACAGTACAGAGTGTCATTCAAGGGAATATACTGTTACATTTACAACAGGGAAGGAAAACTAGTTGGCAAGGGTGTAAAACGTAATAAAATGTATGAAATGTTTGAGAAGGTCAACGGTTTTTGTGTAGAAGACAATGTGGAGGTTATGTGTGTTGGTAGTACAATTCAGCATGACAGATGCTTACATTTGTTCCACAGAGTAATGGGGCATGCTAGTATGGAAGTTTTGAAGAAGACATTAGAGTTATGCCCTGAATATAAAATGGAACAGTGCTTTTGTGATTTGCAATGCGCAATTTGCGATAAAGTGAAAACTGTGCCTCTAAATTACAACAAGAGATCAAAGATAAAAGTAACCAATTTGTTTGATGCAGCACATGTTTGTATAGAAGGTCCTTTTGAGAAAAGTGTTGGTGGTTCACAATACGCAATGCTCTTTGTAGAACGTTTGAGCCGATTTTCATATGTGTATTTTTTTGATGACCTGTCTGAAGCAAAAGAAAAATTAACAAGCTGGTTAAACTTGATTGAAAATGGATATGGAGTGACATTGGGTAAATTGTTTTTTGATAAAGGAATGGAAATCTGTGGTGCAGAGCTAAAACAAGTGCTAAGGAATAGAAATGTAGAATGTGTTAACATTGAAGAGTTAAAGGAGAAGAGAGTGTAGCATTGAAGAAAATGCAAGCATTGAGGGAAATGGAGAAATGCATTCTAAAAGACAGCAAGTTCTCACAAGTGTATTGGACGGAAATCCTAAATACTAGCAATTACCTTATGAATAGGTTGTGGGATCAATGCATACAAGATATTCCTTTTAGAAAAATGTATGACCGCGTCCCTTGTTACAAATATCTCAAAGTGTTTGGTCAAAAGGCAAAGATGGTTTTGTCAGCAAAAGAAAGAACCAACAAGAAAATAAAACATAAAGAGGTGAAGTTCGTAGGATATGCAAGAAATGGTTGTTATAGGTTATTGGATAGCTCAAACACAGTGAAGTTCTCAAAACTAGCATATTTCAGCAAAATGGAAGACTGGAATGAAATACATTCAAATACTGAAAACCTACATGGGATTCCAGAAGAAAAATGTAGCGGGACACTCAAAGGAGGGGAGAGTCCATCTAGTGTTGAGAGTCAGAAACAACAGATAGTGAGGTCTAAGTTTGTATCATCCTCACAGAGTGAAGGAAAGAAAGAGAGTTGCAGTACACCTGAAAGAAGACAGGCAGGTACACAAAAGGTAAAGACACCTACATCCCAAGAAAAAGTTACATCTAGAGCAGTTAAGCAGGAGGTGAAAGAAGAAAAATATATGTTAGAGCCTTTTTTATCACAACCAGGAAAATTCCATAGAGTTCCTTGTGGAGATGATTGACACTGATGATTGTGTCACAGTCTATGTGAAGTATGAGATGTGTGGTGCGTCTATATTGTGTACAGAGGAATGAAGTGATATCTTAAAGTTAAAAGGTTCTGCAGGAAGTGATTATGTTTGTGATGAAGTAATCCAGAAAACTATATATGTGTATATGTGATATATGAATACTGGATGTAAAAGTTAAAGAATACATTAACAGTGTAGAATGAAAAATTAACATTTAAGAGGGGAATTGTTAGAATTGATAAAATGTACCATAGTAATTAAATGTTAATTTGTGTATGTATATCTTTAAGTGTTATGTAGAGTGGGGAGTGACGAAGGACACCTGGCCTAAAAACTTCCCTCAGCGTTTAGTATAAAGCTTTGTTATCTAACCTTGGGTGGGGCTCTCGAAGAGATTGTGCTGAGAAGTGAAGTGGATTTATTTTTGTGAGTAAAGAATTGTTTTATTTTGAACTCCCGACTCAGCGTCCTGGTTTATTCAAGCTTCACAACATCAAACATCCGCTGCAGAGAATTTAATCTTAACAAGATGTACTGGGACAAGGGTATGTCCCTCATAGACAAACAATCCAGCTCTCTCTCCGCCATCTCCGCATTCACCGGGTCTCCCAGGTAGTCTTGATAGCCTCTAGGAATGCTGCCGCAGTAGCCACTTGTGGCGAAGCGGCTCTCAGCTGTGTGGTAGCCCAGGCCGCTGCCGTTCCTTCCAGGAGGTTGTAAACAAAGCCCACCTTGGCTCTCTCCGTGATGAACTCCGTGGCCCGGAGCTCTAGGTACATCTCACATTGTCCAATAAACACATTGACCTGAGCCGGGTTACCGCTGAACCGGGCCGGGACGGCCAGGGAGGGGTGCCTCCCCGCCCTGGCCCGGAAGTCCACCACCTTCTGCTGGATCTCCAAGATCTGGGCGGCAGTTAACTGAGCCATTTTGCCGACTCACTTTCTGCGTCGCCTGGAATGTCCCGTGGTGTGAAAAGGGATTCGTGGAGTAGCTCGGCCAACTGTCACGATGCAGGGTCTCGGCCCAGCCCCTTAATCACACACACAGAGACGGTAATCAGCTAACTATTTATTGAATAATAAAAAACAGGTGAAAAGGATAATTGTCCATAAATGTATCAAAAATGCAATCAAAATGCTAAAGAGTTCTTAGGTAAAAAGCTTGGCAAAAGTTCCGCAAAAGCAATGCGGATCAAAACAGACTTGGTCCGTGGCAATCAAACAAGGCAAAATTCAAGGAATCAAGGCCCAAGAAACTTCTTGGCAAGGCACGAGCCGACAACCTGGCTCAAAGTGATTTTCGCCGCTTCACTCCCTTCAGATCAGAAGTGGCCGAGCTACTGAGGATCCGTTCCCACGGATCCTATACTTAATTCCCTGGTGAGACCCCGACGCCTAGGCTACGGCGCCAATCTGTGCTACGGGATCTAGTGCTCCTCTGCCACTCTAGGCTCCGGTGCCATTCCCTCCTGCTGGACTCGATGCTCTGTCTCCTATCAAAGCTCCGTCCTTGCCTCCCAGCACCTGGGTCGCTATCTTCATGAGAGCCAGACTCCCTTTCAGCTTCCATGGACTCATCCTCCGCTATCTCCCTGACCCTTTCCTGCGACCCGAAACCACCTGGTTTCTCATACAGATTATCTGAATCAACACTTTCAGTGTCGGCCTGACTTTCCCAGCTATCATAGCCATCTGGCCAGCCATCATCCCATGCTAAGCTTTCTGTAGGAGAGGAAGGCCCCGCTACCTCATCATCCCCTTCCTCCATGTCCTCATCAGCTGCAATTGGCCCTAATGCAAGTGGGACCCCCGGGGCTGCCCCCTGCCCCCCAGGCACGAAAGGGAACTGGGTTACTACACTATGTTATCTTGGCTTTGCAAAAGTTGCCTATTGCTTTGCTGCCTTCTTTAGACACCTTTGTAGATTCAATCAGTTTATTTTATAATTATTTGAAGACTGCTACAGACAGCTATAGGGGAGGGGTCCTTCAGCCATTTTGGCTAATGAGCAGCAAGGTAGTGTGGGATATGCAGTATAATGGAAAACACAGAAGGCTAAACCCTTACTCATGGAAAAGCCTCAATATAAACATGACTGTATATCAATTAACCATGTAAGGCACTAAGAACCCTAATATAAATGTATCAATAACACACAGTGGGTGAATCCTGGCCACACCAAAAACATATAAGGATATATATCAAGGAGTCCCATCGTGTTTTGTTTGCGTTAAATGTAGTATAACAACAGGGCCTTTTTCAATCTCTACCATTCGGAGCCTGGCCTTCGCAAACTACAACAACGGCTGTAGTTAGTCATGCCTACCTCATCCCTCTTTGCATCACTGGGGAGGGAAAACATGAGAATTTATAACTTTTAAGGTTTTTCCAAAGTTGCTTAATGGTTCTGAAAATTAAAATAACCTTAGGAGACATCCGGACATTATGGAATATTTCCGGAAAAAAAGGTTAGTGGTTGAAATTCGGATTTGTTTCTCCCACCTTTCCTGTATGGTTCAAAACTTCTTCCAAAAGTTGGAAGCTTTTTAGGAGTTTCAGGCTCTTCCAAATGACCTATCCAACCCTAATGTATATGTGTGCTAAGTTTGGTTCAGAGATACATGTTTCAACTTAGAGACAGGTGGTTTTTCATGCACATCATGCTACTTCTGGAGGTGCAGTGATGAAGAACATGGCTTGATAAGGATTTTGTAGTTACTTTGTCAATTGTAAGGAAATCATGCCAATTTACTAAATGGTTACTGGCAGAAAAGCACAATTGAGCAGTACAACAGATATGATAAAAGAGGTCATTAATTGATATTTAGTGTTGATAAAAAAGAAACACTTTTCAAAAAGTCTCCCACAGAGGCACTGCAAAAAGGCAGTGACGTTATGTGATCAGCCCCAACTGAAGGCACTACATTTCTGATGTACCGGTAAGTGGCTTGAGGGAGATGGTTTTATGAGACAGGAGAGAATGGGAGAAGGGCAGTTCTCAACTCAAATCTCAAATGAAATAGAGAGTGGGATATTACTATGGCCAGAAACATCAGAAGTTAGGATCTTAATATGGTTACTATTACTATCCTGGCCTGAAATTATTGCTTTGTTTGATTGTAACTGTTCTTCTTCTTTTTGCATTGATTCAAATGGCAGTTGACAGAACAGTATGGAGACATTTTTTGTATGTGGGCGGGACATATACCAGCTGTAATATTTTCTGGATTTGAAGCTGTGAAGGAAGTATTGATCGATCATTCGGAAGACATCTCAGAGCGGGTACAGACTCCGTATCTTACAACTATGGGAAGAGGAAAGGGTAAGTTGTGAAGAGCTATACTAGGGACATCTCTCTCCCGAGAAAAGACAAAGCACTAAACAGGAAATAATGCAAAGATAAATCCATAGCATACCCACAGCCAGGCCATACCATGCCAAACACTATTGGTGTTGCAAACTGAGATAAGAGACTCTCAGCATGTTGAGTTTGAGATCTGCACTTTACTTTGTACTTATGAATTTGTATGTACATTTGTAAGTAAGATGACTGACTGTAAAACACTTTCCCTTTGGAGAATGAATGGGGAAATAATTATGATGATGATGATGATAACTTTATTCTTCTATCCTGCCACCATCTCCCCAAAGGGACTTGGGCCGGCTTACATGGGGACCAAGCCTAGTCAACAAAAACTGGTCTCTTTTCAGTGCTAGGTGTAGACATGGCTTTTCATGAAGGCTTTCAGGGACCTATTTTCATTTCAACTTTACCACATAGTTACTTTTAACTAGCAATTACAGTGTATGTTGTACTCCAGGAGAGGAAAAGCCCTCTGACTTTAATCACATCACACGTCAAGCAGGAAAAAAAATCATTTTTAATGAAGCTTAGTTTTAAAAAGCCAGTTAAAATAAATGCTTTTAAGAAAATAGAGAAGTCATAGGTCAGACCTTCCCATCTGGCTATTTAACTCTTAGAAGAAGCAACCATAGGTCCCTTCTCCCAAGAAACCCCACAATCTCTCCAATCTCAAGAAACAGCTTGCCTTTATTTTCTCTCTCTACTCCTCCAGAGGCTGCATTGGGATTGGAGGGGTGAGGAGGCAAGGAACATTGCTTCAGGGTTCCTTCACAAGGTTCAATTGTAATTGCTGTAGGGGACTCCAGCCTCTGAGTTTCCCAGAAACAGGGGTATGTGATAATAGATCCTGGAACAAAACCCTCTGCCTTTATTCTCTCTCTTTTCCTCCTCCTTGGGCGCTACTCGGGTTAGGAAGAGAGAAGCAAGGGGCATGGCTCGCTCCTATATCCAGACTATGAGGAAGAATCCTATGAGCCTTCAGTACCTAAGAAGCAAGTTGTGCCAATTGGGCAATCAGCATATCTTGTGCCAGTCACTCAGTTAAGTTGCTCAAAATTGTGGGCACCTGGTGCCAGTTTAAACCATATACTGCATTTTTGGAATAGCCTTTTTGCTACCTGTACTGCATATCAGACAGAGAATGAAGATCTGTAACATGATGGGAAACCAAAACCTTTTGCCCCCAGCCACCTGCTTCTGCCTTCAAGACTCTGGTTGTGGTGATCTTGCTTGATCTTCAGAGACTGGTGGCAAAAAATATTCTGGTTTTGAAGGGTTTGAGATTTGAATATATGAATAATAGAGGCTCAACTTGAAGCAATCTAGTCATATTTCACCTGCATTTTGTAAGTGATGATTGCATATGGATTCCTTCCATTTTGGGTAGGAAAACATTCACACTTGCCTCAAACAGACGAGAGTTCTTTCTCCCTACCTGGACTTTCCACAGATATATAATTCTCACCAAGTTTCAAGGATGCCTGCCATAGATGTGGGCAAAACGTCAGGAGATAATGCTTCTGGAACATGGCCACACAGCAAACCGTGGGGTTTTTTTTTCCATGTCAGGAGTGACTTGAGAGACTGCAAGTCACTTCTGGTGAGAGAATTGGCTGTCTGCAAGGATGTTGCCCAGGGGACGTCTGGATTTTTTTGATGTTTCACCATCCTTGTGGGAGGCTTCTCTCATGTCCCCGCATGAGGAGCTGGAGCTGACAGAGGAAGCTCATCTGCGCTCTCTCTTGATTCGAACCAGGTCCTGCCAGTACAAGGGTTTAACCCATTGTACCACTAGGGCTCCTGTGATTCTGGCCATGAAAGCCTTTGACAACACACTTCCAAAATGAATGACAATTTCATGCTTTCTCAGCATCCCAATAGATCAAAGATGAATATTCCTCAATGTATTTATCTAGGAAATCAAAGATATCCATAACAATTGGTTTTTTTGGGGGGGATACATTGTTGAAGGTGATGGTCCATGGCTGCCTGTGTGTGTGTGTGTGTGTGTGTGTCTGTGTCTATGTGTGTGTGGGGGGGGGTTCTGTAATAAAGTTTGAAAATTCTAGGGTGGTAACCTAGCCACATTTGACTTGAATTTTGTAATAATTGATTATTGATTTCTTCCACCATCAGGTATTGGATTTTCAAATGGACACACCTGGAAGCAGCAGAGGCGGTTTTGTGTAGTTACGCTGCGGAAACTAGGAATGGGGAAAACAAGCATGGAGGGCCAAATAGAAGAGGAATCCCAACAGCTTGTAGACGTTTTTGCACACGAAAAAGGTGTGTGTCAACCTGCAGAAGTTTGTGTGTAGTCAGCTCTGGTCTTTGATGTAAAATTTGTCACACTTTTGTTGATTTCTAATATAAACATGAGTAAATATAAATCCAAATATTAACCGAACTTGATTTGCAGGGCAACCTTTTGATCCTGCATTGCCCATCACGAATTCAATTGCCAACGTCATATGTGCTATCACCTTTGGATACCGTTTCCCCCTTGAAGATGAAACCTTCAAGAAACTAATAGATGCCGTTGATTTTTCTTTAAAATTTGGACTCAGTCTTTTTCATTTGGTAAGGAGCATTTTGAAAACAATTACAATAATGTTTTGTGTGTTAGATTTGAATTTGGTCTTGGCAGACTGGAGTAAATCCTGCAGAAGTAAATCCTCACAGTTTACACTAGGGAAATAAATATTTGACCATTTCATACTCATGTATGAAGATGAATGCTTTCTGAAGTTTTCTCTCAGTTGCAGGAGGAAATCAAGACTGGGATCCCCTTGAGGAATTACATTTTTGTGAATGGACTTAGGTCTGTAGGAATTTGAATTGAGAAGGTTTTTCATGTCTGCATCCAATACAGGGATGTTGTTACATTACTAGAGCCAACAAAATGATTGATGCATAAGGGGATCAATGCAGAATGGAACAGATAGGATAGACATTGGAGCTGAGGCACATTGCGTAATTGTAGATGAGTATTGGACACTCTTGCTGTTTCCTGTTATGCATTTTCATAATTCAGTAGTTTCTTAGCACTTCTCCTCTGTAAAGATACATGGCAATTTATACATGACTCTGGTGCAATATTTTGTAATGACCACATTGAAGAATTTTGGAAAATTATTTGGCATAGAAATACATCTGCCATCAAGGCAAGTGATGGGGAAAAGGTAGGTGCTGTGTCATAGCTGGAGACCACCATGACTTGGGGGACATTTAGGCTGGCAGAGTAGTGGTGCCAAACCATACATGGAAGCACTGTGAGGTAGTAACTCCCTCTCAGCTCTGCAGTGGCTGAGGGCCTTTCAACACAGCCCTATAACCCAGAATATCAAGACAAAAAATCCCACATTATCTGAGTGTGGACTCAGATAACCCAGTTCAAAGCAGATATTTTGGGGATTTTTCTGCCTTGATATTCTGGGATCTAGGACTGTGTGGAAGGGCCCTGAGGGAATCTTTTTACAGGCTCCTTTCGGACTTTATCCAACATCCAGATCAGGCTTGGGTTAGTTTAAAGCAAATAGGTAAAGTAGGAGGAAGAAGAAGGGTATTTTGAAAGCAGCGGATAACCGTGCGTTGATTAGTAATGTATCTGCCATACAGAGCACTGGAGAATATGCAGTGCTTTGCTAACTACAGCAAAAGGAATTCATGGGAAAAGGGAACCTGCATCCAGCTCTCCATTTCTTGTTTACAGCCAATACATTTCCATATCCTAAAACAGGGCTGTCCAGCATCTTCGGCCCAGGGGCGGAATGCAGGTGACGGATCACCTTGGGGCCGGAGCGGGGCGTGGGCTGCTCGGGGGCGTGGCCGCAGTGGGGGCGTGGCTGCTCGTGGGGCGGGGCCGCTCCGCCCTGGTGCGCATGCCCAGCGTCTTTGATTGTGCGGCCCGCCCCTTTTCGAAAAACTCCGGGTCACGCAAGATGCCGGGCATGCGCGCCAGGGCGGGAGGCGGGTCGGGGGATCGGCGAGCCGCCCTCCACCGTCTCCTAGCTCTAGCAGCCGCCCCTGAAGGAAGGTAAGCCCGGGAGCTTACCCTTCCAGGCGCGGCCGCTGCAAGAGTCAAGGACACGGGCGGAGGTTGGCTCGCCGATCCTGCCCTGGCGCGCAAGCCCGCGAGCGGCCCTGCGCAGCGGGAAGAGGCGGGGAAGTCCCGCCCCTAGGGCATCTGACGTGGCTTCCTCCACCTCCTCACTTGCGCCGCCCCTCTCGCGCCGCCCGAGATCGGAAATTTTTCAATTTTTTTCCAATTTTTAAAAATAAAAACCTGATGTCTTGCAGGGGGTTAGGGGGCCGTGGGGAAAGGGCTTGGGGGCCGTGTACGGCCCCAGGGCCGCCAGTTGGACAGCCCTGTCCTAAAACAACCTGGTTATGTCAAAGCTGCTTTAGCTGATGGGCTGAATTTTATTGTCTCTGCTCTAGTAATGGTAGGCTTTTGCTTTTGTCTTCGTTGTAGCTGTATGAAATGTTCCCATGGCTCATGGATCATCTTCCAGGGCCTCACAAAGAGGCACTTCTTGCCGTTGAGACAGTACGTTCATTTGCAAAGAAAGAAATACAGAAACACAAGGAGCAAAAGTCCTTTCTGGAGCCACGGGATTTCATTGATTTCTACCTGCTTGAAATAGAGAAAGTAAGTAGCTCTTTTGAATACTATTATAGAAATGTAAAGGGACATTTTTATCCACTGTGGTATGATTACAGGATCTCCATGAATAACAAAATATCAGTGAATGTCCAAACTCCATTAAGGACAATGGTGTAGTGATCTATCTATCTATCTATCTATCTATCTATCTATCTATCTACTATCTATCTAATAGTAAAATGAAGATCTGCTTTCTGGATGTTCTTTATTATTTTCAAGCTGTGGATGGCTGAATCCATGGATGCAGAATCTGTGGATATGGAGACCTGGCAAAGGTGGTTGACTGCCAGGTTCTCCTCTGATAAACTCCTAGAGAAATAACCCACCACCTGTTGTTCTAAGATATCTTAATTTGGTGACATTCTTCCAGGTAAGGAAGAAGATGAGGTTTTTGGTAAGATCCAGTTTTTTCTTTGGTAGAAGACAGGAATAATCTGAATTTACTATCTGAACATGGAATGTAACTAGATACAGACAAAATTATTCTACAGCAGTAGCTTCTACCTGAATTTACTATCTGGACATGGAATGTAACTAGATACAGACACTACTACCCCACATTGTTGATGAATTTGAAAGAAGATTGTTGTGACGCCCCCTAGAGAGCTGTTTATATCTGTATTTGGTTTGCCATTCACCTGCATGGCTCTTTGTTCTGTAACCCTTTGTCTGGCCATGTGCTTCTTTGTCTTGCCATGTGCTCACCACAGGGGAGGGGCTGCATCCTGCCTCGTACCTGGTGACCTGCTCTCAACTCCACCCTTTACCAGAGTTTATTTAAGGGGCCAGACGTCCCCTCCACCCTCATTCCAAGGAACACACAGACGAAGTAAGGCTGGAACCTAAGTTTGCTTGGACATAGCAATCTTAGTTCACCTGCTGAGTCTACCTGCGCTCTCAACCAAGCTGCAGGGCATAGGGGGGCCTGTCCTCAACAGAGACTGCAGATTTTGGGGTTTTTACAGGACTTCATGGGCCCACAAAGACCAGAGAGGAACAGGACACCTGGAATCCAAAGAAAGGTACTGTCACGATGCAAGGACTCGGCCGGCCCCTTAATCACACACACAGAGACGGTAATCAGCTAACTATTTATTGAATAATAAAGAACAGGTGAAAAGGTAATTGTCCATAAAATATTGAAAAGTTCAATTTCAAAGGAAAGAGTCCGTAGTAATCCAAATCCAATAGCATTGGCAAAAGCTTGGCAAAGGGCTTGGCAAAGGCTTGGCAAAGCTCCGCAAAACAATCCGGATCAAAACAAGACAAAGTTCACAGGGTCCAAAAACTTCTTGGCAAGGCACGAGCCGGCAACTTGGCTCCACCTCCCCCTCCCAAGACATTTCACTCCTCTTAGAATAGAAGTGGCCGAGCTACTGAGGATCCGTTCCCACGGATCCTATACTTCCTAATCCCGATGTGATAGCTATTAATTGTCCTTTGCTGTATTTATGTTTCCCCTCTCTCTGAGGGCTCTATTGGCCCGAGGATTCGTATCTACCTATTCTCTAATCTGATGTTGTATATGTATATAGCCACTTTCTCTAATCCCTTAAATTATATTATCATAAATATTTATACTTATTCCTTCTTATAAATCCAATAAATTTCTCCCAATTGGTGTGGCTTGAAGATTTTCTATTTTGAGCTAAACTTTGCGTTAGTAAATCCATGTTCATTATATCTAGAGATTTTATCATCCAATCATTAAATGAAATAATTTCTTTTCCTTTCCACTGTCGAGCAATACATATTCTTCCCGCAGTGGTTAAATAAAAGAAAACTTTGTCATCATTATTAGTAATTTTAAAATCCACCATCCCCAACAAGAAATATTCCGGTCTAAATTCAAAACTTACATTGAGAATTTCCTTCAATTTGTGATATACACCCCACCAATTTTTTTTTTACAATTTTACATTCCCACCATAAGTGGAAGAACGTTCCTGTGGATTTCCCACACTTCCAACATTTCTCACTAGTCTTTCCTTTATTATATTTGGACAGTTTTTCGGGCATTAAATACCACATAAAGAACATTTTTATCCAGTTCTCCTTGATCTCACTTGCATAGGCATACTTAAGCTTCTTAGACCATATTTCCTCCCACTGCGCGAGGTCAATAGAGTGACCCACCATTCTTGCCCATTTTATCATTACGTCCTTTATTTGTTCTTCCTCTGTCATCCATAGTAGTAGCTGTTGGTATATTTTTCCGATTAGTTTCTTTTCTGTTTTTAATATCTTATCCCAGAAAGTCTCTTTTGTCTCAAATCCCCTTTTTCTATCTATTTTAAAATTTTCATTGATCTGCCAAAATTGGAACCAGGTTATTCTTCGATCGGTTATGTGGATTTCCTCTAAAGTTTTCAGGCTTACTTCCTGTTTATTGATTTTTAACAATGAGTCGTATCTTAGCCATCTTGCGTAGGGGATTTCTCTTTTCTGTTCTGCCTCATTTGGGGAGAACCACATTGGTGTTTTTAGATAGAACCGGTTTTTGTATTTAGTCCATGTTTTCAATAATGCTGATCTTACAAAGTGGTTGTTGAAATTTTTCTCCACTTTTTCCTTCTCTCTCCATAAGTAGCCATGCCACCCCCTTCGTAGTCCCTCTCCTTCCAGTGCGAGTATCTTTCTCTTTCTTAGGGTTGCCCAATCCCTCACCCATGTTAGTGCTGCCGCTTTGTAATAAAGTTGCAGGTCCGGTAGCCCCAGACCTCCCTTTGTTGTGCTATCTGTTAGGTGTATATGTTTAATTCTTGCCCTTTTATTTTGCCATATAAATTTATTTATATCTTTTTTCCACTTGTTAATTGTGTTCTTTGATCTTAAAATTGGCAAGTTCTGGAATAGATATAGGACTTCTGGCAGAATATTCATTTTGGTTATGGCTATTCTTCCCAGAAGGGAGAGCTGTAGTTTCTCCCAGCTCTTCATCTTGTCCTTAATTTCCTTCCATTTTTTTTCATAATTATTCTGGAGTAGTTGAGCGTTACTCGCAGTGATCTGTAGGCCCAGGTACTTTATCTTCTTTACTATCTGTATTCCTGTTTTTTGTTGGAGCTCTTCCTTCTTTGTGTTGTTTAAGTTTTTTGTTAAGAAGTTAGTCTTGTTCTTATTTATTTTTAGGCCTGCTACCTCCCCGTATGTTTCTAGCTCGTTCCACCATTTCTCCCACTGTGGTAGAGGGTCTTCAATCACGCAGACCATATCGTCTGCGAAAGCTATTGTCTTGAAGCTGTTATTAGCTATCTTTAAGCCTTTAATCTCCGTATTATTCCTTATGCTTTCTAAGAGAATTTCTAAGGTTAATATAAAAATTAGTGGGGAGAGTGGGCATCCTTGTTTGGTGCCTTTTGCTAACTTTATCTCTTCTGAGGCCTGCCCATTAATAATTACTCTTGCGAGTTGTTGTCCGTATATCGCTTTTATCGCGTTTGTATAATAAAAGCCCAAGTCCATTTCCTTAGCCAGCTCTATTATGAAACCCCAGTTTACTTGGTCAAAGGCCTTTTCGGCATCAAGAAACAACAGTCCTAATTCTTTTTCTGTGTGTTTATCGTAATATTCGATGATGTTTAATATTGTCCGGGTATTGTCTCTGATTTGACGTCCTTGTAAGAATCCTGACTGGTCGGCATGGATTCTGTCGTTCAACACTGCTTTTAGCCTCTTTGCTAATATTCCTGAAAAGATCTTATAATCCGTGTTTAGCAGTGCGATCGGGCGGTAATTCTTCACTTTGGAGGGGTCTTGGTTTTCTTTTGGAATCACTGTTATGTTTGATATTTTCCAGGTTCTCGGCATCTTCTTTTCTTCTAACACATTATTCATTAGCTGTTTAAGCGGACTTATCAATGTATCAATTAAGATTTTATAATAAATTGAAGTAAGACCGTCAGGTCCTGGGGCTTTGTTTGGCGCCAGATTCTTAATCGCTTCTCTTATTTCTGCCTCCGATATTTTTTGTTAAAGATTTCTCTTTGTTGGTCAGAGATCTTTGTAATTTTTTGTTTTGCTAGATATTTTAAAACTTTCTCCTTAGGGATGTTGTCATCCGCATATAAATTTTTATAGAATTTGATAAATTCCTTCTCTATTTCTTTTTGTTGGACTGAAATTTTCCCGTTCTCCTCGATCTTAGTTATAGTTTGCTTCTGCTTTCTCTTCTTGGTTTTCCATGCTAGCCATCGTCCTATTTTGTTAGCGTTTTCGAAGTGGTGTTGTTTTAGGAATTCTAGATTCTTTTCGATTTCCTCTAACTGCATCGTATCTAATTGTTTATATAATATATCCAACTGCGTTTTAGATCTCTTATTCTTAGGGTTTTTCTTTAGTTCTTTTTCCTCTCTAATGATTTCATCTTCAATTTTTTTGCGTCTGGCTTTTTTGGTTTTAATTTTCCATGCTTTTTGCTGGATAAAATGGCCTTTCATATACGCTTTTGATGTGTCCCAAATCACATCAAGCGGTGTCTCATCAAGTAGGTTGAATTTAAAGAATTCTTTTAGAACTTCCCTATTTTTTTCCTGATCTCTTGGGTCTTTGAGGAGGTTTCCATCAAGTCTCCACTTGAAGCTCCTTTCTCCGTCATTTCCCCCATTTATAATGACCTCCACTGGGGCATGGTCTGAGTTGACTTTAGGGAGTATTTTGGTTTCCCCCGTTTTTAACAACAATTCTATAGACCCCCAAACCATGTCAATGCGGGACCAGGTTTTATGCCTGTTAGAATAGAACGTAAAGTCCCTTTCGTTCTTGTGTTGGTGTCTCCATAAATCTTTAAGTCCTAGCTCTCTCAGCCACTTTTTAAAGCATTTCGAAAGTTCAGACTTCGCCCCATTTTTCCTTCCATCTTCTTTGTTTGTTTTATCCAAATTCTTATCAGTTACACCATTGAAATCCCTGACAATAAATAGTTGATCATAGTCCTGTTCCAGTATCTTAGAGCTCATTAGTTCTACAAATTCATTTTTCGCTCCATTAGGGGCGTAAATATTGCAGATCAATATTTTTTTGCCCCGCTCTCTATGGTCACCCCTATTAATCTACCATCCTGGTCTTTGAAGGCTTGTTTAGAGACTAGTCTCTCACTGATATACATTACCACTCCCCTCCCCAGACCGGCAGTAACGGGGCAGGCAGAAGCCTATCTTCAGCTGTATCTGCTGCATCTGGCTGCTGTGTGAGAAGAACAGCCTGCATGGGTTTTTCCTCTCCCCACCTTTAACCTCGCAGAGCCAATCAGAAGCTATTAATTCAGAACAGAACAGAACAGAATTTTTATTGATTAGCCGAAAGCCATATCAAATACACACAGAACACAGACACATCGCAATAGTTCTAAAAACAATCTAAGAAAATTTCTAAATCATTACATCATTCAAACCCCCATTTTGCCCAGCAGAAGGTATTCTGAGGGAGATGGTAACAGTTCACAGGTCCTCATCTCCAACACAGTTTATTCCAATTGCATCTATGTAATCGGATCTTAGTTTCATGGCTTTACAGAGAAAACGAGCAGTAGCATCTGTTATCAGCTTGTTAGAGCCAGCCAACAGAAGTGAAACTTTTGCTAGAGGGTCCCAATGTTTTTTTCCCACGAGAAGTATCTCTAGTAGTTGTTTTCTCTCTTTTTGATAGATTTTGCAATAAAGCAGAAGGTGAGTTAGATCTTCGATCTCAGGGGCACCACAAATACAGATACGCTCTTCATAGGGGATTTTCTTTCTCTAGTGGAAGTTATTTGTACTCTGTAGGCATGCGCACAATATTGGTTCATTGTTCCGTATTCGGAGGACTTGGCTGATTTGGCAGCGGAATCCTTGGAAACAGGGTGGGCAGAATGGGGCAGGCAGAAGCCTGTCTTCAGCTGTATCTGCTGCATCTGGCTGTTGTGTGAGAAGAGCAGCCTGCATGGGTTTTTCCTCTCCCCACCTTTAGCCTTGCAGAGCCAATCAGAAGCTATGAATTCATTTCAGGTCCCCCCAAAGCCCCTCCCCATGTTGTTACATGTTGAAAAAAAGAAAATTATTATTTATAACTTATAAATAATAACTAATGTATAAATGCACATTCACATGGAACTATAAAAAAGAAAGATCAATTTTAAAATGATTAAACCACAAAGTTGTGGAACGATGTAGTAAGGAAGCAGAAAGCACAAAGTGAAGAGGCAGAAGCATAATTTTCTTCTTATTCTATTCATTGCAGCCTCTCTCTCTCTCTCTCTCTCTCTCTCTCTCTCTCTCTCCTCTCCCCCTCTTCATGAAGCCAAACATACTAGGAATAAAAACCACACAATATTAGCTAACCCAAAGTCCCTCAAAGCAGATAAGAGCAAAACAGACAGCAATCTCCCAAAGCAGACAAGAGCACAAGGCCCAGAAGCCGCTCTCTTGATGCCCTATAGCTCTGTACTCTCATGCCAGTGCTCCCTCTGGCGCTGGCACCCCTCTTGGGCTAGCTCTTAATACAAGATGCTGCTCATATGTCAAAGCAAAACCAGGCTCTTATGTCAAAATTCTCTTAAGTTGGGGTGCCTTTAAGTCAAGGTTCCACTGTATCACTTTGGTAAAGCTGACTGGGAAGACAGTTCAGGCAAACCAGAACTTGGTTAACTGAAATTCGGAATTCAAAGCAGGCCTAAAGATTGGAGAAAACCCTTTTTGAAGCTTTAAAGAATGTTTTCAGCAAGGAGGTTAATAAGATTTATCAACAGGTCTGCCTTGAGGTCAAATAGAAAAAAGGTCATAGTGGTGCTAGCAAAGATAGCAAATTTGTAAGATAGCAAATTCGTGACTGAGCTATTTTGAGGGTGTCTGTTTGTAGAAACATTGTCTTTGTTAATGGCTAAGAAAGATTTGCCAGCGAATTGAGATGGACGAATTGATTAGGCTGATAGCAAAGGAATATTGGTCTAATATAGGAGAGATTGGGGATTTACTCAATAGCATTTTCCAGTGTTTGGAATATTGAAAAATGCTACTTGTCGGATTTACAAGTTTGTGGTATGAGGGCGGGTCGATAAGTCTGACTTTTTGTATGAAACTCAGGTTTTTGGATAAAAAATCATTTTAATTTTCAACGTAGTCTTCTTTGAGCTCTATACACTTTGTCCAACATTTCTCCATTTTTTTATCCCTTCCAAAAAATAAGATTTGTCGAAGTCATCAAAACAGGTATATGTTTATGAGATGATTTCATTGTGGGTGTCAAATCTCTTTCCGCCAAGCCATTTCTTCAGGTTTGGAAACAAGACATAGTCACTCGGGGCTACATCCGGAGAATAGGGCAGATGAGGGAGCAATTCGTATCCCAATTCATGGATTGTTGCCATGGAAAGTGCACATGTGTGCACCCTTGCATTGTCCTGGTGCAAAAGAACTTTTTTCTTGGCCAAATGCGATCCTCCCCCCCCCCCCCAAATCCTCATTAAATCGACCCAATAAGTTGGCATAATATTCGCCATTGATTGTTTTACCCTTTTGAAGGTAGTCAATGTGGATTATACCACGTGCATCCCAAAAAATAATCGCCATGACTTTATTGGCTGACAAACCCACCTTGGCCTTCTTTGGCGCTGATTCACCACAAGAAACCCAGTTTTGACTGCTGTTTTGTCTCTGGTGTGTTGTGGTGGATCCACGTTTCATCCTCTTCTTCAGGCTAAACATGCCCAGCTCTTTAAGCCGCTTCTCATGGAGCAGTGCTGTCCAACATCTACCGGCCCAAGGGCCGGAATTCTGCTGACTCCGTCCACTCCGTCCCGCCCCCAGCCACGGCCCTGGCCACGCCCACGTCCCGCCTCCTCCGGTTTTGCCCGCTTTGTGACGCTTTGGGAAGGGGGGACGGAGCCACGGGGGACTCTTCCACCCTCCCCTCGCCATCTGTCACCCAAACGATGGTTAATATTAACCCCCGTTTGGGTGACAGATGGCGAAGAGAGGGTGGAAGGTGCGGCCTGGCACCCTCCCCTCGCCAGCTGTCACCCAAACGAGAGTTAATATTAACCCCCGTTTGGGTCTCGGTTGGCGGGGAGGGTGCCAGGCTGCACCTTCCACCCTCCTCCCGCCATGTGTCACCCAAACGGGGGTTAATATTAACCCCCGTTTGGGTTACAGATGGCGAGGGGAGGGTGGAAGATGCGGCCTGGCACCCTCCTCTCGCCATCTGTCACCCAAACGGGGGTTAATATTAACCCCCATTTGGGTTACAGATGGCGAGGGAAGGATGGAAGGTGCGCCCTGGCACCCTCCTCTCGCCAACCGAGACCCAAACGGGGGTTAATATTAACCCCTGTTTGGGTCTCGGTTGGCGAGAGGAGGGTGCCAGGTCACACCCTCCACCCTCCTTTCGCGTAAGGAGAGGAGGAGGGGGGGATGTGAGTCCCCCCGCCTCCTCCACTCCCTGGGAGTAAACCGGGACAAGTGTCCTGGTTTTTTCCCAGAGAGTGGAGGAGGGGAATGCAATTCTCCTGCCTCCTCCTCTCTCTGGGAATAAACCGGGACCCTTGTCCCAGTTTATTCCCAGGGAGAGGTGCAGGCGGGGGACTCGCGTTCCCTGCCTGCACCTTTCCCAAGGAATAAACCAGAACAAGGGTCCCGGTTTATTCCCTGGGAGAGGTGCAGGCTGGGGACTGTAACCCATTTGGGTTACAGATGGCGAAGGGAGGGTGGAAGGTGCGGCCTGGCACCCTCCTCTCGCCATCTGTCACCCAAACGGGGGTTAATATTAACCCCCCGTTTGGGTTACAGATGGCGGGGGAAGGATGGAAGGTGTGGCCTGGCACCCTCCTCTCGCCAACCGAGACCCAAACGGGGTTAATATTAACCCCTGTTTGGGTCTCGGTGGTGTGAGGAGGGTGCCAGGCCGGCCTCCACCCTCCTCTCACCTAAGGAGAGGAGGAGGGGGAAAAAGGTTAGCTGCAACACTCTATGTGTCCAAAGTTTCTTTCGAATATATTTCTTTATTGGTTATTTCATTTCACAATCACTTGGCGTGGAATACATATACCTTCCCAAATGGGGATGTGGAATTGTAGTCAATCATTCAAAATCATTCAAAAACAAATATTAACCCCAGGAGAGGGTCTCGGGCGGGGACTCGTTGCCAGCCTGCACCTCCACCCCTCCTCTCGCCTAAGGGTCCCCGCCTCCTCCACTCCCTGGGAAAGGTGCAGGACAAGTGTCCCGGTTTTTTCCCAGAGAGAGAAGGAGGAGGGGGAACTCCCTGCCTCCTCCTCTCTGGGACCCTTGTCCCGGTTTATTCCCAGAGGAGGAGGGCGGGGACTCGATTCTCCTGGCTCCTCCTCTCTGGGAATAAACTGGGACCCTTGTCCCGGTTTATTCCCAGAGGGAGGAGGAGGGGATGCGAGTCCCCACCTCCTCCACTCCATGGGAGTAAACCAGGACAAGGGTCCCTATTTACTCCCAGGGAGAGGAGGAGGAGGGGGATGCCTGTTGTCTCCTTCCTGAAGGCTCTCCTCCTTCTCCCCTGGTGCGCTTCTGCTCGGAACCCGAATGGTGGCGCGACCGGGGAGAAGGAGGAGGGGCAAAGGAGGAAGAAGGCATCAGGCTGCTTCTTTCCTCTGAAGCCTCTCCTCCTTCTCCCCGGGCGCGCCGCTGCTTGGAACCCGAACGGCGGCACAGGGATGAAAAGGAGGAGGGACTAAGGAGGAGGAGCTGGCTTCCTCCTCCCTGCCCTGCCTCCTCCCCCTCCCTCCCCCCCGCCGCTGCAAACCGGATCGCAGGGGCAGCGCGGAGAGAGGGACGGAGCGGGCGGTGCAGGGGGCAGGAGCTGGCTCCCTCCCTCCTCCCTGCCCCGCCTCCTCCTCCCTCCCACCCCCCGGGCGGCATTTTTTTTGAAAAAATATTTTAAATTTTTTTTAAAAGAGTTTTTCAAGAGGGTAGCGGGGGCCGTGTCCAACTGGCTGGGGGCCGCATACGGCCCGCGGGGCGCCAGTTGGACAGCCCTGTCATAGAGCTTGTTTTTCCGACCCTGATCATTGTATTTGCCTTCCTTTGGACACATTCCAGCTTGTCAACATCTCTCTTCAATTGTGGTGAACACAGTATTCCAGGTGTGACCTGACCAAGGCACAATAGAGGGGTAGCATGACTTCCCTGGACCTAGACACTAGACTCCTCTTTATGTAGGCCAAAATCCCATTGGCTGTTTTAGCCGCCACCTCACATTCCTGGCTCATGTTTAACTTGCTGTCCATAAGGACTCTGAGATCTTTTATCTTAGTTGTGTTACTCCCCCTCCCCTTTTCTATCAATGTAAATTAATAGCAAAAAAAGTGGATATGGAGGGCCGAGCATAATTAAATTCTCTGCTATCACTGAATACAGTCAGCCCTCCACTTTTGCAGTGGGTAGAAGCACAGCTGTGAATATCTCTGGGACAGGGGGAGACAGGGCACTGCCACTGTAGTCCCCATGGAGGCAACCTGCCATGCTTCCAGGGGTTTCCTTTAACATCAAAATGTCACAATTATCTTATGATTTTCATCTTAATCCTTAAAGCAATGCTGTGATATTGATCAAGGCTTCTTAACTTTTTTTTACTTTCCACTCTCTCTCTTACCTGACAAAGTTTGATGCCACCCTATGTGTTTAAAGGACAGAGGGAGGGGTGAAGGGGAGAGAGAGATGTGTTCATGCAGGGGAAAGAGAGGAGAGGCAGGCATGAAACATACACACACACACTCAGGAGAGAGGTCGATCGATGGTTTGGTTCTCAAATGGATTTCATAAGACATAAAATATTATTTTTACACATATAAAAGGGGTCCATGGATAACTGGGGTTCCCAATAGTGGAAACCAGGATACCCATGGGGGCAGTGAAGGATGGCAAAGGGGTTAGTTGGGGTGCAGGTAGGTAATATTTGGAGGGAAGGAAGGGAGCTCTTCCGCGGGGGCTATGGGGGCTATGGGGGCTATGGGGCTATATGGTTTCCAGGGCCGACTGGGCTCCTCTGTATTTTTGATTGTTCGCATAACCAATTTCCATGGGGCTCCAGTCTCCTGCTATCCGCAGCTCTCTGGGCGTGGGGGGGGGGGGAGGTCACACTCGTCCTCAGGACTGACTTTCAGATATATGCGCCCCTGAAGCAGATGTCACATAGGAACAATCCCCACTAAGGGAAAGCCCCAGTCACAGGGCATTCTCACTACATCCCAGACCAAAGAGACAGCAGAGCTGCATAGTATAGACATATCTCCTGGATCAGCACCTCAGTTCTGCCAAGAAATTCTTGGCTAGGAGTCCTGCTGTTGAAACAGCACCCAAATTCACACACTTACAAAACCTATTTTGTGAGTAGAATAATATAGTGCTAAAGAAATAGGATCTAAAAACTGGCACCAGATCCCATCTGATCTTGGAAGCTATACAGGGTCAGTCCTGGTTACTTGGGTGGAGCCCATCAATGACTGTCAGTTGCTGCAGTTCATAGTTCAGAGGAAGAAATTGGGGAAACCACCTTGCTTTAAGAAACCTTTTGAAATACATGGGGTTGCCATAAATCAAGAAGCAACGTGAAGGTACATGCACGCAACAAAAAGACTACCTTGAAGAGAAGTTTTGTAGTCAATCATAAGTCATATTTCATCTTTCATATTATCACCATCAGAGGAAGAATGATCCCACCTCCACATATGATGAAGAGAACCTGGCTCAGGATATTCATGACTTATTTATTGCTGGAACGGAAACGACTGCCATTTCTCTGAAATGGGCAATCCTCCTTTTGGCAAATCATCCAGATATTCAAGGTAAGAGAGATCTCTGTGCAGCAAGGACAACATCAGCAGTAACTTTTAAACAATGTGCTAAATCAAAGAAGAGAGACAATCAGATCCAGCTTCTACTCTTTCTACGAATATGGTAGACATTTACAGTCAACTGGGCAAGGCCTTTTTTCTCTCTTCACCTGCTTAAATATGTTTGTGGGAACACGTGAGAAGCAGGGCCTTTTTAGTGTCTGTTTCCAAAATGTGGAATTTCCTACCAAAAGAGACTGACCAGGATGTCCCCTTTCCCACTGGCCTCCTTCCACAAGCAGGCCAAGACTTTTCTCTGCCAGCAGGCTGTTGGGAAAGCATAAGAGGGACATTGCTGGGGAGATTGAGGGGGCATATTTTTGGACAAGCAGAGATTAGCCAGACAAGCAGGGAAGGAGTGTCTGGTGATGAATGAAAACATTTGATAATAGAAGTAGGCTAGAAAATCTCCTTCCAGAATGCATGTGGATAAAGGAAAACATAGACAAACATTTGCCTAAAAGGAAGAAAGCAGGAAATATCAAGGGTGAGGAAGGGATGTGTTTGACCCTGTGGGGGTAAAAGAAAGGGAGCGTGTGAAATGCTCAAATGGATGGATGCACTATGTATTAAATGAAAACACTTGGATCTATGTATCAATGAAAATGTTTGGAGATGTTCTACTTGATTTCTGCAACAGCTGTGGAGTTGAAATTGAAATGTCTGTCCACGATATTAACAGCAAAATGGTATTGGATCTTAGTATATCTGTGGTGATTCAGCCTTGTTTAGAGGGTCATGATACTGGTTTTGATGGAGACATTGATGTCAGTTCTGGTAACCCAAGTGATGTGCAAAATGGAGGCAGTTTGGTCAATGTGTTTTCCAGTGACCCTGTATATCAGGGGTGGGCAACCTACGGCCCGGGGCCGGATGAAGCTCTTCGGCCGATTCTATCAGGCCCGCTAAGGGCCCCGGCAGGCAGGCAGGCAGAGCGGCCACCGGAGGGAGGAGAAAAGAAGGAGGGGCCAGGAGCAAGCGCCAATGGAGAGCAAGCAGGAGGAAGCGCCGCCTCCTCCTCCCCTTCAGGCCTTGCGCGCTCTCCCCTCCCTTGCCTCGCATCTCCTTCCTTCCTTCTTTCCCTCCCTCTCTTTCCTCACTTCCCCCTTTCCCTGTTTCCTTCCTTCCCCCTTCCACCACATCCCCCTCCTTTGCCAAAGGGAAAGGAGGAAGGAATGAACGTGAGAGGGAAGGAGGAGTGCTGCGAGGGAGAGGGGGCGGGGCCAGAGCGGGGACGAGGCTGGAGCGTGCGGGGGGCACTTCCATTCTCTCCCTGGCTTCCTCAGTTTACTTCACCCTCCTCGTCTTCCTCCTTCTTGGCTTCTAAGCCTCGCTCCCCCCCTTCTCTTCTGCCTCTGGGCATATTGATGATTTGTGCCAAGTTTGGTCCTAATTCAAACGTGCCAAGTTGGAGTCCACAGTGCCCTCTGGATGTAGTAGGTGAACTACAACTTCCAAACTCAAGGTAAATGCCCAGCAAACCCTTTCAGTACTTGAGAGTTCAGTGTACCAAGTTTAGTTCAATTCCATTGTTGCTGGATTTCAGGATGATCTTTGATTGTGAGTTAACTATAAATTCCAGCAACTACAATTCCCAATTGTCAAGGTCTATTTCTCCAAAACTCCACCAGTGTTCTCATTTGGGCATATTCAGTATTTGTGCCAAGTTTGGTCCTGATCCAACATTGCTTGTTGAGTCCACAGTGATCTCTGGATGTTGGTGAACTACAACTCCCAATTGTCAAGGTCTATTTTTCCCCAAACTCCACCAGTGTTCTCATTTGGGCATATTCAGTATTTGTGCCAAGTTTGGTCCTGATCCAACATTGTTTTGGTCCACAGTGCTCTCTGGATGTTGGTGAACTACAACTCCCCAAACTCAAGGGCAATACCCACCAAACCCTTCTAGTGTTTTCTATTGGTCATGGAGTCCTGTGTACCACGTTTGGTTTAGTTTCATCATTGGTGGAGTTCAGAATGCTCTTTGATTGCAGGTGAACTATAATTCCCAGCAACTACATCTCCCAAATAACAAAATCAATTTTTGAGTGATGGTCACTCCTTGGGTGTTAGTGGGTGTCTTGTGGCAGCAATTTGTCCAGTGGTTTTTGAGTTATGTTAATCTCACAAATGAACATTACACACACACACACATATATATATATATATATATATATATATATATATATATATATATGGCATGGTTTAGAATCCAAAAATGGCGATTCTTAAATCAAATGGGGGGGATTTTTTTGATTAGTAAAAGAAAGACTTACAAAAATTTCCCAAAAATTTCTGAAATGTAACTTAAGTACTAACGAAATTCGTTAGTAATTCGTATGCCAGAGCATGCGCATTCAGATGGTTTTGGCCTACAACTCCCAGAAATCCTAACAGCTGGTAACTTGGCGGGGATTTCTGGGAGTTGTAGGCCAAAACTTGAATAAACCACACTGAATTCTAGATGGGACTCTCCAAATAGGAAGGAGGGAGGGAAGGAGGAAGGGAGGGAGGGAGGGGTTTTCTATTCTTGGAAGCAGCAAAAGAAAAGGAGGAGGAGCCCCCCTCGCTCCTCGCTGCCTCTCTCTCACCCGATCCTGAGGGAGCGAGGGCCCAAGTTTGCCCAGGCTGAGAGGAAAAGGAAGAGGCCTAAGGCTGTGAGGAATGGTGGGAGTTGAAGTCCAAAACACGTACCTGGAGGGCTGAAGCTGGCCCCTGCGATGGGGCATGGCAGAGCAACGGGGAAGAGAAGCATCTGAGAGAGCGCCAAGAGAGAGAGGAGGAGAAGCGCGCGCGCGCGTGTGTGTGTGAAGCTGGCCCCTGCGATGGGGCATGGCAGCAGAGCAACGGGGAAGAGAAGGAGGGGGGAAGCCTGGAGAGAGACAGGAGAAGCGCACGTGTGTGTGTGTGAAGCTGGCCCCTGCGATGGGGCATGGCAGCAGAGCAACGGGGAAGAGAAGGAGGGGGGGAGCCTGGAGGACTACACTTTCCAGAATGCATTGCCTACCTAGCAGTAGCGTCACTTCCAGTTCCCCATAGAAATGCGGGAAAAAGAAGAAGCTGAATGAAGGCGGGAAGGAAATGAGGGGAGAAGACAGGGAGAAGTGAGTACGTAGTACAATAATTAATTAATTAAGAATTAAGAATTTCTTACGATCATAACGCAAATTGTTGGCCTCAAGGACCGTAAAAGGAAGTCTACTTCCGGGATCGCGGTAGCGATACGTAAAACCTCAAAAGTCCCATTACATACGAATCTCTTATGAATCCTTTTAATTTCCGTTTCATTTTTCTCATGCCTAATAGATATATATATATATATATATATATACTTTATCTATTATATAAATGGGTTCACGTCATGTGATGTATACCTCAAACAAAGAAACCATACAATGCAGAAAAACAATACTTGCCAACAGAAATAGGCCTCAAGCAAGGTATGTTTGTAGCAAAGAAACTTTCCCCCCCAAAACCTAAAAGGCCCCCAAAACAATGAGAAAAAATAAAACTACATTTACCAGCATCCTCCGGGGCAGCCAAAGACTCACCCAGCCTCTACATTCTGAACAACATGATTGGCTGCCAATAAGGGCGGATTTGCATAACTGCTGCACTGGCCAGTCAACATGAAAATTCCGATCCATAATAAACTGCCAAAACAGAATAAGGAAAAGGCCTGAGCCAATCCCCATAACAAACACCCAAATCACTTCCAACCGAAAAATTTACACCCCAAAAAATCACAGACCACGCCCAAAATTGATAGTAAGGCTTCATTAACTTGATTTCCCTAACTAGCCCTCACTTACTGGGAAGCTGTTTACGCTCTAAATTGACAGTAAGACTTCATTAACTTGATTTCCCTAACTAGCCCTCACTTACTGGGAAGCTGTTTACGCTCTGAATTGACAGTAAGGCTTCATTAACTTGATTCTCCCGACTAGGCCTCAGCTCATTGGACATTGTGTATGGCCTGAATTGACAGTAAGGCTTCATTAACTTGCTGTTCCTAACTAGGCCTCAGCTCATGGGACATTGTGTATGGCCTGAATTTACAGTAACCTACCTTGGCACACAGAGCCCCGACCATGCATGATGGGACTTGAAGTACCACCATGGAAAATGGGATTTGTAGTACTTCAAAACCCATCATTCCCCACAGACCACTGTGGCCCAGAACCAAGACCAATAAAGACCCAACTTGGCATACCATGCCCCCCATGACCCACACTCCATCCAACTGCAGTTTAGAGGAGGGCACACCGTGGATGATTGGACTTTCTCGCATCTCCTAAAAAGGGCACAGCTAGTATTTATATACTTTATTTCTATTCTGCCCTTCTCACCCCACAGGGGACTCAGGGCGGATTACAATGTACACATTACATTTAGACACACAAACACACAAGACAGACAGAGGCAATTTAACATCTGGCCACCAGGGGGAGCTGTCGTACTCCTTCATTCCTCAGCGTGTTTCCTGGATATGTTTTTATGGCCTCGTAAATCAGTTAAATTTAGCCTCCCCACTAAGTGGTACCTTAATTTCCTACTTGACAGATGCAACTGTCTTTCGGGTTGCAAAGGTTGGCAATAGGCTACACAATAGGTCAAGAGCCCACCTCGACCCGGGCAGGCCTCAAACTCATGACCTTCTGGTCAGTAGAGATCTTATGCAGCTGACACCCAGCCAGCTGTGCCACATTCCCAGTACATTTTTATACATTTATATAATGTATAAATTTATACATTTATATAATGTATAAATTGTTCTCAAGAGTCTGGAGAACAAGCCCTATGAGGAGCGGCTTAAAGAGCTGGGCATGAAGAAGAGAAGGCTGAGAGGAGACATGATGAGGGCCATGGATAAATATGTGAGAGGAAGTCATAGGGAGGAGGGAGCAGGCTTGTTTTCTGCTGCCCTGGAAACTAGGCTTCAAACTACAGGAAAGGAGATTCCACCAGAACATTAGGAAGAACTTCCTGACTGTGAGAGCTGTTCAGCAGTGGAACTCTCTGCCCCGGAATGTGGTGGAGGTTCCTTCTTTGGGGGCTTTAAAACAGAGGCTGGAAGGCCATCTGTCAGGGGTGCTTCGCATCTCCACCTCTGACATTCAGCCTGATTTTGATGCACTTGTTAAAGACCAACAGAGACTTGATTTCTCTCACTGAATAAGAAAAAATAACTGAATAATAGCACCAAATGAGGTGATTAAACCAAAAATGTAGGCAATGTTTTTTAGGTGCGGCCCTCCATAATATTTTTTGGCTCTCGTGTGGCCCCTTGGAAAAATAATTGCCCACGCCTGCTGTAGATGAATCTCTTTCTCATGAGATTTCTCTGGTCAGAGAAGAAGAGGTTTCACTCCCTGATAAGGTGCCAGGTGGGAATTTTAACGAGCTTGAGAACTCTAACGGGCCTGAAGGGGAGTCAGGGATGCAGAGAAGGCAGCTGGCCGAAGGCAGCTGGCCCAAGGCCAGCGTAGGAGCAAATGCACCAAACAAATGCAGTCTAAGACTGGGAAAGTGAAAGGGAATTTGATTCCTACTTAAAGTGGAAACTCAGGCTGAGTTCTCAGATTCCAGGCAATGTTTAGACATCATGTTCTAGAAATCCTGTTCCTTGGATCCTGTTTCTTGTCTCCCTGCCTTGTGGATTATTGGATTTCCTTGTATAACTCTTTCTTCAAGTTCTTGGATTTTTGCATTGCCTTGAAAACCGTGCAGTTATGGTATTTTGCTTCTGGACTCTTTGACTTCATTGACTGGATTATTATTGGATGCTTTCACTTCCTTTTCAACTATCTATTTTTTCTGCATTTACTGGAACTTTGTTTACTTCAATAAAAGAACTATATATCAAGCTTCTGGCATGGTGTGAATGGATCCAGAGGGTCAATTCCTTCCTTGGGTGCAACAATATCTGAATATGAATAGGTGTCAGTCTGGCATAGACATCCCCAAAAACAGAAGAGGTCTACTGGACAGCTTGGTTGGATTTGGGAAGGAATGTGTAATAATAACACTTTAATAATAATAACAACAACACTTCATTTATAGTCCGCCCTTCTCACCCCGAAGGGCATTCAGGGCGGATCACAGTACACATACGCAGCAAACATTCAATGCTGTTTTTTGGATGGGACAAAGACAGACAGAACAGATAGGAGGTATATATTGTGTTGTGTTGACATCCAGTTGAACATCCAGCCTGTTGGTGTATTTGGAATTTTCCAGCCACAAGGGGATGCTGTTTCTCCAATCAGAACAAGTGGTGGATCGATTTAACAGAAAAGACACAACGTTGTGCAGATCTGGGTGATCACAGAGGATTTTATGAAGCTCTCAAAACAGTGTTTGGACCTACTTATCAGGTCCAAAGCCCCTTATACAGTACAGATTGTCATACACTAATTACAGATAAAGCCTCCATCCTGAACTGATGGGCTGAACATTTTTAGAGTCTCTTCAATGTCAACAGAGTAGTCCAAGATTCAGCTATCCAACACATAATACAACAACCAATGAAAAATGAACTGGACACAGCTCCCACTCTGGAAGAGACCCTTGAGGCCATACAGCAGATGAAAAATGGCAAGGCAGCCGGGATCGATGGAATCCCACCTGAAGCTTGGAAACAGGGAGGTCATGTACTTCATGCTAAATTCCACAAGCTCCTTGTGAGTTGCTGGGAAAAAGGTGAACTGCTATCAGATCTCCGAGATGCAGTTATCATCACCCTGCATAAGAAACAAGGAACGGCATTCAGAGAGCGTACAACTCCCCTGTTGTGCCAGCTCCACTGGCTGCCAGTTTGCTACCGCGCACAATTCAAAGTCCTGGCTTTAGCCTTTAAAGCCCTAAACGGTTCGAGTCCAACTTACCTGTCCAAATGCATCTCTCCCTATGAACCATTGAGATGTTTAAGATCATCTGGAGAGGCCCTGCTCTCGGTCCCACCTTCTTCGCAGGCGCAACTGGCGGGGACGCCAGATAGGGCCTTTTGAGTGGTGGCTCCTCGGGTTTGGAACGCCCTTCCTAGAGACATCAGATCGGCCTCCTCCCTCCTGACATTTTGCAAGAAAGTCAAGACCTGGGTGTTTGAGCAGGCATTTGCTGATGAAATATAAAGGTTTAATTAGAAATATGGAATGACGACGATGTGACATAAACTGATTTCAACATGACGCTGAGACAGTAATTGTATGTTTTTAATTGTTAATTTGTTGTTATATCGTTTTTTTTGTTTGTTTGCTTGTGTTGTATTGAGGGCAGAGACTGCCTTGTGTAAACCGTCCCGAGTCACCTTCGGGCTGAGAGGGGCGGTATAGAAACGTGACAAATAAATAAATAAATAAATAAATAAATAAATAAAATGAGGGGGTTTCAGAGGGGTTGCCAAAAAATCATTAGAAAACATATATTTCTGATGGTCTTAGGAACTCTTTCGGCAGAGAAAGCTGAAGATCTTTCTGCCCGTCCTTCTCTTCCTTTTTTGGAAACAGACAGCGAATTCTCCCACCAA
Source organism: Anolis apletophallus (assembly GCA_030556195.1). Taxonomy (NCBI): domain Eukaryota; kingdom Metazoa; phylum Chordata; class Lepidosauria; order Squamata; family Anolidae; genus Anolis; species Anolis apletophallus. Next base: position 11,132,084 of record JARBWK010000010.1, read on the forward strand.
AAGTCCTCCTCCTGCGGTGATTAGCTGGCCTTGCAGCCAAGGGCAGGCCTGCTTCTGAGATTCCAAGAGGGGAGGGGAGAGCAGGTGTGCTTGGAGCATACATGTGGTGCGCATGTGCAGGTTACAAAGAGCACGTGAGGGTGAGGGAGGCTTGCACCAGCAAGTCCCTTCAAGGCATGGGGGTTTTCTGTGGGAAGTTTTGGAAGCTATCCTTGATGTTTTGGAAGCATAGTTATGGAAGCCATCCTTGATGTGGTTCAGAATTCTCTATGATTGTAGGTGAACTACAAATCCCAGCAACTACAACTCCCAGATGTCAAGGTCTATTTTCTCTCAAATTCCACCAGTGTTCACATTTGGACATATTGATTATTCGTGCCAAGTTTGGTCCAGATCTATCATTGTTTGAGTCCACAGTGCTCTCTGGATGTAGGTGAACTACAACTCCAAAACTCAAGGTCAATGCCCACCAAACCATTCCAGTATTTTCTGTCAGTTATGGGAGTTCTGTGTGCCAAGTTTGGTTCAATGCCATAGCAAAGATAACAAAATGGTGGGGTTCAGAATGCTCCAATGAATGGAGCGCAGTTGTAGATTAACTACAGTTCGCGGGGAATCTCAACTACTGCAACTCCCAAATGACTAAAATCAATCTATACCACCAACCAATGCCATCGTTGGTGGGGTTCAGATATTGTAGATTAACAAAATCTCAACTACTGCAACTCCCAAATGACTGGGCGTATTGGGTATTTGTGCCAAATTTGGTCCAGCGAATGAAACACACATCCTGCTTGTCAGATATTTACATTATGATTCATTACAGCAGTCTTTCTCAACCAGTGTGCCGTGGCACACTAGTGTGCCGTGACGGACCTCCTGCTGTGCCGCGAGAAAAGCTCTCTGCCCCCCTTCCTCCCCCCTCCTGCCGAACTCCTGCTGCTTGGGGGAGGAGGAGGAAGGGCCGGGCAGTGGCGAAGAAAAAGAAGAAGGGGCCGGGGCGCCGCCTCCTTCGGCCATTTCCCCAGCCAGCCTCCAATCCGCCATGACTCCCACCATGACTCTCGCCCCTTGCTCGCTGAAGCCGCGTGGAGGAGCAGCCCCGCCCACTGAAGCCCATCCACCGCTCATGCTCCTCCTCTGTAGGAGAGCTGAAGCTGGGGGGAGGGGGAGGGGCATGGCGTGGCTTGGCTCTGCCCCTCCCGGCCATTTCCCAGCAGCTGCTCCAGCCTTGAGGGGACAGTGCCAAGCCAGCATTGTGCTGGCTCTGGCACCGCTGGCTTGGCACTGCCCTCAAGGCTGGAGCAGCTGCTGGGAGAGGTGAAGCCGGGGGTAGGGGGCGGGGCATGGCACAGCCTGGCTCCGCCCCTCCCCAGCTTTGGCACTCTCAGCAGCTGCTCCCAGCAGGCCACCAACCCCCAGCCGTTCTTTACTGTGTTAGAGTGTCATTTTGTGTCATTTTGGTTGGTGGTGTGCCCCCAGATTTTTTTAATGTTAAAAGTGTGCCGCGGCTCAAAAAAGGTTGGGAAACACTGCATTACAGTAACAAAATTACAGTTATGAAGTAGCAACGAAAATAGTTTTATGGTTGGGGGTCACCACAACATGAGGAACTGTATTAAGGGGTCACGGCATTAGGAAGGTTGAGAAACACTGCATTAGAGAGAACAAAATGTTTTATAGAAGCTATATAAAAACCATGGACGCGAATTGCAGAAGATGTAAGAAACAAAAGGGCACTTTTTTCCATGTCTGGTGGTCATGCTCAATGGTATCACAATTTTGGAAAGGCATAATTATGGAAGCAAAGAACATGCTCACCAACATGGTTAAGAAAAGCCCGGTGATGTGCCTTCTAGGTCTATTCAGAGAGGGTATTAACCAGGAAGTTAAAGAAATCTGCCAATACAGATTTGTTTCAGCAAGAATAGTTGTAGCAAAATCATGGAAGGGAGAAAGAGAATTACTCAAGAGATATTGGAGAGAGAAATTAATAGATTATATCCAAATGGCCAAGGTGTCTAATGGATTTTGAGGTTAAAATAATGAAGAATTTGTAAGTAAATGGCAGCTGGCCTTTGCATATCTTGTAAAGAAGACAAAAGTTGACTAAGAATACTGCAAGGGGAACTATTTAAGGAACTTATAGGATATATGTATCATAGTGAGCAGGATAGAAGTTCATGGTGGTGGGCGAGGGACTGTATTGTTTGCTGTGTTTGTTGCAGTCTCTGAAAGCCATGAAAGTGTCATGAACTAATTGTTTTTTGGGAGTCGTCATTTGTGAAATTATAATGGATAGACCTGTATAAATGTTTTCATTGGACATTATTAGCATCCAAGAATAATAATTCTGAAATAAACTTTAGTATTCATAATAACACTTTCATCCATTGCCCTCTTTTTCCACAGATAAAGCCTATAAGGAAATAGAAGATGTTTTGTGCTCCTCTTCCTTCAGCTATCAAGATCTGAAGAAGCTCCCTTATACAAATGCTGTTCTTCATGAGATTCAGCGTTCAAAATTTTCCTTCTTATTTGGGATCCCAAGACAAACCGCCAAAGATGTGAAGTTGAGAGGTTTTCTCATACCTAAGGTACAGGATATAGATTTTGGGAGATGTACTCACATAGGACAGAGATAGCATGGGGTAGTGTTTGAACATTGGATTAGGGGCACATCTATGAACATCTATGTTGATCACTTAATGTTGACTGAAGATTTTGAAAGATTTACCCACATAGGACAGAGCCAGGTTTTTTTCTGTCGTGTCAGAAGTGACATGAGAAACTGCAAGTCGCTTCTGGTGTGAGAGAATTGGCTGTCTGCAAGGGCGTTGCCCAGGGGATGCCCAGATGTTTTGATGTTTTACCATCCTTGTGGGAGGCTTATTTATTTACAATATTTCTACCCCGCTCTTCTCAACCCCCAAGGGGGGACTCAGAGCAGCCTAACAAAAGACAACAATTCGATGCCGATACACAAAATAAATACAATATAAGACCATAGACATTCAGGATTAAAATACAATTAGCATTAACACATAATACACATACACCTAAGTTATAAACAGAGTTCCGTCCATCACATGAGCATTGAGCCATAACTATCAACTTACCAATTACAATCCAAAGTGCTGCATTGTGCTAATGTGCAAAAGTCTGGTCCCAGAGCAACGATTTCACTTTTTTCCTGAATGCCAGGAGGGATGGGGTTGATCATATGTCGCTTGGAAACGCATTCCACAGATGGGGAGCCACCACTGAGAAGGCCCCCTCTCTCGTCCCCACCAACCTCATTTGAGAAGTTGACGGGAGCGAGAGCAGGGCCTCCCGGCTGTTCTTAAATCACGAGGTGGGATGTAGCAGCAGATGCGTTCGGACAGGTAAGCTGGTCGAGAACCGCTTTAAAGGTCAAAACCAGCACTTTGAATTGAGCTCGGAAGTGGACAGGCAGCCAGTGGAGCTGACACAACAGGGGGGTGGTATGCTCCCTGTATGTAGCTGCAGTTAATAATCTGGCTGCTGCCTGTTGGACTAGCTGCAATTTCCGAACTGTCTTCAAAGGCAGCCCCACATAGAGTGCATTGCAGTAATCTATTCGGGATGTGACCAGAGCATGGATGACCGCAGCCAAATCAGAATTCCCAGGTACAGGTGCAGCTGGTGCACGAGTCTTAACTGTGCAAAAGCTCCCCTGGCCACTGAGACCTGGGGTTCCAGGCTCAGCGATGAGTCCAGGATCACTCCCAAGCTGCGAACCTGCGTCTTCAGGCTGTAACCCTATGCTGTAACCCTATTCCCTGTTCGGCCTCTTGACTGACCAGGAGTACCTCTGTCTTGTCTGGATTAAGTTTCAATTTGCTAGCTCTCATTCAGTTTGACACAGCAGCCACCACCGGTTCAAAGTCTGGACAGCCTCCTTAGTGACAGGTGGGAAGGAGTGACAGATCTGGACGTCATCTGCTTACAGACTCCGAAACTCCGAATAATCTCTCCCAGTGGTTTCATGTAGATGTTAAATAACATCGGGGACAGTACTGAACCCTGAGGGACTCCACAAGACAAAGGTTGTGGGGCCGGTGTCGCAACGCGGGCCTGGCCACTCCCCGTAATCACACACACAGACGATTGGCAATTAACAATTTATTGAAAGTCAATAAGGGAAAAGCAGGTGAAAGTAATAAAGTTCCAAAAGAGTCCAATTGCCAAAATCAAACAAGGGAAAGTTCATCAGAGTAATCCAAGGCAAAGAAATCAATCTAAAGTCCGTGAGAAAAGCAAGGTAAATCCAAACATGAAACAAGGCAATCCAAAATCCTGAAGCCAACTCAAAGTCACTTGGAAGGTACTTGGAACTAGGCTAGCTGAAACTACAGCTCCTGGAACTTGGAGAACAACCAAAACGTCCTTCCAGTAACGACGTGGCCTCCAATCTAAAGTATTTTCTCACAGGAGGCATAGTTAAATTCTAGGCATGAGAAAAAAGTTATGAAAATTAAATGAATCGGAAGGGATTCGTAAGAAATGCTACTTTTGAGTATTTCCGCATCTGGAATGCCAACCAGGAAGTGGACTTTGTTTATAGAACTTCGGGGGCCAGGATTTTCTTAAGTATCGTAATTAGGTCGTAAGGGGAGGGCACCCTCCTTCTCTCTCACCACCCTCCCGCCTCCCTTGCCAATAAGTATTGGCAAGGCAAGCCCTAAACTCGCTCCTTCTTTCGGCTGGAAGCCTGGAAAAACAGAGAGGTTTACTCAGAAGTAAATCTACAAAGGAAGTAAACAGAAAGGATTACTCAAGAGTAAATCCGCAAAGGAGGGCACTTTGGATGAGCGGTGCAAACTGCAAACGTCTCTTCTCTATGAGCCCGGGAGGCAGCCTCTCCTGGGAAAAGCCCGGGCGCAGCGTTTGCTGCCTGCGTGCACATACATATTCTTTGGGGGAGGATTTGCTGCAGAATCCCGGGCTCATAGAGAAGAGCCTGTTTGCACCGCTTGAGGAGGGACCAGAGTCAGAATAGTTCGGTTTGAATTTTATGTTGTTAACCCCTACCTCTTCTTATACCCATTGTTATTACTGCTGTATTATTGCATGTGCATGGAATGTAGGTATATGACCAGTTGGATTACTTATAATATTTAGGCACTTACTCTATAAGTTAGCATTCATTTTATTATACATTAGGTTGGTTTCTCACAGGATCTAAAGCGTGCCAAGCCTTGATGCGCTTTAGATCCTGGCAGGGGGGGAGGAGTGGACGGGCCCTCCCTGCCCCTCCTGCCTGCCAGGATCTAAAGCCTTGAAGAGGCTTCATGACGGGCCAACTTCAGCCCTCCAGGTGTTTTGGACTTCAACTCCCACCATTCCTTACAGCCTCAGGCCTCTTCCTTTTCCTCTCAGCCTGGGCAAACTTGGGCCCTCGCTCCCTCAGGATCAGGGTGAGAGAGAGGCAGCGAGGAGCGAGGGGGGGGGGGCTCCTCCTTTTTTTGCTGCTTCCAAGAATAGAATAACCCCCTCCCTCCCTCCTTCCCTCCCTCCTTCCTATCTGGAAAGTCCCATCTAGAATTCAGTGTGATTTATTCCAGTTTTGGCCTACAACTCCCAGAAATCCCAGCCAGTTTACCAGCTGTTAGGATTTCTGGGAGTTGTAGGCCAAAACCATCTGGAATGCGCATGCGCTGGCATACGAACTACTAACGAATTTCGTTCATAATTATGTTACATTTTAGAAATTTTTGGAAATTTTTTTGTAACTCTTTCTATTACTAATAAAAAGACCCCCCCCCCCCATTAGATTTTCGAACCCCGATTTTTGGGTTCTAAACCATGCTTTTAAATTCCTCCCTTGTGAATCCAGCGTTTCTCAGTTCCCCGTTGCCAATCTCTGCGCGAAGACACAATATCACTCCTCCAGTCGAAAGAGCTCTCATTGTGTGCACCATCTGGCCCGTTATCAGCCTGAGAGTCCAACAACTCCTCATCTCCCATAGCTTCCTCAGCAGGTGGTGTAAACACACGTTCCTGGGAGCCGAAACCCCCAGGTCTCTCATACTCACAGTCCGAGCTGGAATCTGCCTGTCCCTCATCATCAGAGTAAACAGGAGGCCAAGTATCGTCCCATTGCTAACTGTCCTCAGCTGATTCATACCCATCAGGCCCTTCACTGTTGCCATCTTGATCCAGGGCAATTGGCACCCCGGGGCTGGCCCCGCCCCCCGGGCTGGAATGGAGGCTGGGGTCCCACAACCGGACAGGTGTCACCCAGTAAAACCTTCTGGGTATAACCCTCCAGGAAGGATTAGGGAGCTCATCCATGCTCTCCCCGGATTCGAACCTGCAACCTGTAGGTCTTCAGTCCTGCCGGCACAAAGGTTTAACACACTGCACCACCTAAGGCTCCTGACAAATCCAGTGTGGAGTAACAGTTTGAACACTGGATTTGGGACTCAACTACATTGATCATACAACATGGATTGGATTGAAGGCAACACAAAAACGTGGTGCCCAAGCATGCATAAAAATTCATCTTTGAGACCTTAAGTTGGAATAAGTGTGGAATAACTTGTATTATTCCCCCAAAAGAGGCCACTGAATGCACTTCTGCGCATGTAGGTGTAAACCACATTGCATGGCAAAACTGATTGAGGGGCGAGGCGTCTCATACCCATTGGGGTTGGAGGCTTTGAAAAAAAAAGCCAACCCAACTCCTCCACAGCTCTGAATCAACAACTACTATAGATCCTAAAATCATGTTGGCTTCAAGTTTTTCAGTGGTCTGCCCAGGCCTCCACTCAGTTCCTCTGCTTGACCTGTGATCCTGCACATTTGGTTCACTTCTGCCTGTGCCACTTTCATCAAACATTACATGATCTTTGTAGATGTGCCCCAACACTCCTCAGACCAGGGTTAAAATCATCTATGGTAAAGCAGTGAGTGATCTTCTGCAAGTCATGCGCTCACAGCTTTAGAGGACTTTAGAGGCAAAACAAACAAATCTTATCAAGAATATGCCATGATTTTAGGGTTACGATAAACCCAAAATGACTTGAAGGTGCCCAGTAACAATTCACACAGGAATGTCTTGTTCAGTGTAATGTTTTTATGAGTTCAAATATTTCCTTTTATGTGAAAGATACAATTGAGAAAATATTCTCTTGGCTTTTCTTCGTGAACTAAGATTCAAGAAGGACTCATCCCACGCTTTCTACAAGCGTGTTGATGACTAACCTTCGAGCTTGTGCAATGAATTTTTTTGGTGGAGCACAGCGTGCACAGAACTGGCCTCACCCTTTAAACCAAAGGTTCATCTGCTAGGACCTAGCAAAGCTTGGATGGTGGCAACAAGGTCCTCAGGTCGTAAGTTTGATTAGAGTTACCTTCTCTTAGATGGTTGACCTTACAGGGTTAGATGAGCACCACCTGCCCGGGTTTGACTTTAGAGTTTTTCTTCTCTTAGGATGGTTGCCAAAAGGCTGGAGAGCCCATACTGCCCATTGGTGCTCTTTGTCAGATCCTTCAGTTGTGACCTGTGTGGCATGGGAGGCCCTACCGGTGACTATTATGCCACTGCCAGCATAGCTCAAAACTTCATTAGGGTACGCAAGCTTCTCCCCCATGCAGGGCCGTAGCCAGGATTTTGTTTCGGAGGGGGCTGAGTTTGGTTCGGGGGAGGCTGAGACTGGGTGGAAGAGGGTCTACCCTAGCAAATCTTTTGTATTGTTATCCCAATAACCCCATTAATGTGTGATATAATGAGCATGGTGATCAGATCATGATATGAATAAACATAACAGTTTAAATAATGTACCAGTAAGGCCTTTTCGTGGACCACCCTGAGAATTTCGGGGGGGGGGGGCTGAAGCCCCCTTAGCCCCCCCTGGCTACATGCCTGCCCCCATGACAAGGGGGCGCCAATGGAGAGACATGTACATAAACAGTATATGCGTATAAAATAATATCACATAGAAATTATAAAAAATAGCCACTATCAACACATATAATAAAAAAATTCTATGAGAAAATATTCAAAGCTTCTAATATCTTCATTGCATTAAAATACATAAAACCTGGCAGTGTACTGGGAAGCTGTTGAGCCATTTGCCAAAGCAGTGAGTTTCAAAATGGGAACTGACAAAGATTAGAACCATGGTAGACCTGCTTACATGGAGGTTTAGTTCCCCTGCTGTCTTGCTATTCCTTGTTTTTTTAAACATTTTTTTGGATGGACAATAACAAAAATGCTGTTAGGATTCCTTTGGTCATGTTGATATCGGAGGTGACCCCCCCCCCCTTCCCAGGGCTCTGTAAAAGTTAGTTCAAAACCAAGGGATTCATAGTTTTTCCAAGAACATCATGCTGGAGTGATCCCATAATCCCCTAGCTCTCCCCCATGTGGGAACCAAAGGCCCTTCCCATGGCCCCGTGGTCCCACATGGCAAGCCCCCTGTAACCCACACTTTATGGACTTTCTATGAACTTTTTCCCAACTTCTAAGGACCCTTTTAGGACTCTTTCCCTTACTGAAAACTTTCTAAAACAAATAAATGTTTTCTTCTGAACTTTGGTGGATGGTGGGGCAAATCGGGACGTGTTATGTATGAACCTCCCCCTGCCCCCAATGTATTTCCCTGCATATGTATCCCCATGTAGCCAAAATATGAGAAATTGCTATTTCTCTCCTAATCCAGCTGGCAAGTGGGCAGGAAGCTGTTCCCCCCTGCCTAATCCTTAAACAAAAGCCCATCAGATTCTGTATTGCATGAACAATGGGAATGGAATTCTTCTGGAAGCCTCGGAGGATTTGTCCCCTCTCAGAACCAGGACATTCCCATAGGTATGAGGTAACACACCTTCGAAGTCCGCTCAGTGGGTTATCTCTGCCCTTGGCAAATCTAATCACTTATCACAAAGGAAGATATGGATCCTTGAAAGATCTTTTATCTCCACAGTTTCATTCCTTCCTTTTGGGAGAAAGTCACCCACATACCAGCCATGAAACTCTTCCTGTTAAACAAAGGATTATCTCTAGGCTAGCTTCCTTGCTAGCCACAGATGTTTATTGACTCACACAAAGACAATACCAGGCTAGCTTGAACCTCCCCAGGAAACTACTAGCCCCTTGGACAAATACTTGAACCATTAACTCCATTCACCTTTCCTTCCTGGCTCATTGTTCTCTGTTCAGCCTGCCTCCTGAGCTCTCCTTGGACGGTGCAGGCTTTCTGATTGGCTGAAGTGGGGCCAAACCAGCAGCACCTCCTAGCCAGCTGATGACTCCATTCAATCAGCTTGAAGCCAGCAAGGGGGCATAGGGCGGGGAATTTCAGTTCTGTAACCTAGAAAAAGACATGTTTTCCATTGTTCTGTATGTCATCATGGCTGAATGATTGCGGCTAGGCATCCTTTCCAGCTGGATTGAATAAACAACTCAGTGGCTTTTCTTCAACTTGGTGAGGTCTTTATTGGGAAATTTAGGGGAAAATGGAATTGGCTGCTTCCTTTCTCACCAAGGTAAATGGATCCTTTTTGGTGGGTCTAGCTGGTCTGTCTTCATGGCAAGACCCCAAATTCTGTTCGACAACAATGTCTACACTAGCTGCTTGATGCCTCAGGTAAAACCAAATTAGTCTGGAGAAAACTGGAGAAGAAGCAGGAGGGCGCCCTCCACTCCCCATCCCCTCAAGTAACTAGAGAGGTCTGCTGGCATCATAGGCCATCCAAGAGTTCTCCTGACATGCCAAATGGCTCATCGGGAGGGTGGGGGGATGGATTTATCTCCTTTCTGCATGTGACTTTGCATGTCAGGAAAATTCTCTGGAGGGGTCTGTGCTGCCAGTGGGCCCTTTGAGTAAGTTTTTGAGAGGAAATTGAGACTGGAGAGAGACTGGATTCCATTCCGGGTAAACATTTGAGGAACTAAGATGTCACCTAGCTAGCCAACCCTTGGGAAAGCCTGGGGTTTGGGTTCCTTCTGGGTTTGGGGGCTGTGAAGAAGTGTTCTGACTTTACCTATGGGTTGAGTCACTATCCACCAATTGAATGAATTATTTCACTGTAATTACATTTAGCCAAGAAAGAGTTCTGCCATGATTGGCACATTCTTGGATGGTGTGCTTGGATGGAACTTTGTCAATTGTGTTGTGGTAGGTTTTTCAGGCTATACGGCCCGTTCTAGAAGCATTCTCTCCTGATGTTCCTGGGATAACAGACATCAAGATAGTGGGACATCAAGCAGGCATAGTGGAGGCACAAAATCAGTATTTTCCATAAGTGTGGTATACAGCCAGGGCCGTAGCCAGGATTTGATTCGGGGCTGAGTTTGGTTCGGGGCTGAGACTGGGTGGAAGAGGGTCTACCCTAGCAAACCTTTTGTATTGTTATCCCAATAACGCCATGAATGTGGGATATAATGAGCATGGTGATCAGATCATGATATGAATAAATATAACAGTTTAAATAATGTACCAGTAAGGCCTTTTCGCGGACCACCCTGAGCATTTCGGGGGGGGGGGCTGAAGCCCCCTTAGCCCCCCCCTGGCTACATGCCTGTATACAGCAATCATATAACTAGGTGGGAGTTTGTTTGCATTATGCATGCATGATGTATGATTTCAGAAATTACAAACAACAAACAAACAAAACAAACCTTAGTTGGGTTAAGATAAGTGATCAGGGGGCCCATTCCCACAAAATCCACATTTCTAAGAGAGTTGTGCATGTGCTTGTTTGTCTGACATTTGTTTCTACCTTTCAGGGGACAATTGTTATCCCAAATCTAAACTCTGTTCTTCTTGATCCAAAGTACTGGGAGTCTCCTAAAGAGTTCAATCCAAAACATTTTTTGGACCAGGATGGACATTTTGTTCCTAGAGAAGAGTATCTGGCATTTGGCGCAGGTAAAAGTAGTTCACAGCAGCTTCCAATTTATCACTGTGTCTTCTGGGGCGTTTCCGTGATCAGATTTCCTGTAGCCTCTGTCCTTTATGAGTCAGTGCAGTTGGTGCTCCGCAGCACATATTCATCAAGGCAGTGGAACACTCATTGCAGTTATGGCCCAATTACGAAGCATAAACTAATACATGATGGTGAAGTTATGGGAAACCAGAGATTTTCTGCCAGTAAATCTTATAAAAATCAATGAGAGGGGGAAATGGGGAGAAAGAGATGGGTGATGGATGTTAGTATGGGTGAAAGGGTTATTCTATGAATGACGTTATTGTGGGTATCCTTAGTTTCCACATCGGTTGCCCGCCCCGCCTTTATTCCTCACTATTTTGTTTGTGGTATCTTTTTCATGCCAGGGAGAAAACAAATCAAAGAAATAGAAGGGATTGCAACTTGTACACTCCTGAAAGATGCCCTTTCAACCTTTATTCATAATTACCCAGTGGTGGAGAGTTCACCGTTTTTCAATGCTTAGGCAAAATGGCTTCTCTTGTAGTTTGAATCTAATGGGTAACTTAATGGGTAAGCTTACCAATCCATAGTCCTCACTTTCTGCTTTTGTTTCCCCTGCAGGGGCTCGGGTGTGTTTGGGGGAGCAGCTGGCAAGGATGGAGTTCTTCATCTTCTTGGTCAACCTGCTGAGGGCCTTCCGTTTCCAGCTGCCTCCAGGAGTCAAAGAACTCAATGAAGATCCTATACCAGGAGTGACAAAACCACCTGCTCCTTATAAAGTGTGTGCTATTCCTCGCTGTATGTAGTTCACCGTAAAACATACAAAAATAATTGCAACGACGTATATTTTATTGCTGTACTTTTGAACCAAAACCACACTTCATTTCATTTTCCAAATTTCTTTCCTGTGCTTAGGACCTGAAGCACACCTGTGATGTAACTCAGTCATAAGGATATTCTGTTTCATTCTGAGTTCCAGTTTTTCAGTTTCAAAACTTCCTTCTGTGTATGGATGTAATAGGGCTAAAGTAGTATAGTGTGTTGTGGGTTGTCTATTTCTCTGGGGATTTGTTTTCATATCCTCACTTTGCCATGGAAACCCCTAGGCGATCTTGCGAAACCGTACACTCTCAGAGGAAGGTCATGATAAATCATTTTGAACAAGTGTTACTGAGAAAACCCTGTGATCGGTTCACCTTAGGGTTCCCCTAAATCTGATACGCCACTGCAGCATCCCATACATTTAGAGACGTGGCAGACTTCTCTGAAACATTCCATGTTTCTCAGCTGCAGTAGGAACTGTGTCCAGACCACAATATGTATCAGTGTAAATGATATTGAGCACAAATTTGGAAGGCCTTGCCCTGTGGACAGAGACTGGACAGAGCCACCAAAGAGGATCTGTTTACCTTGGCAAGAAAGAAGCACGCAAAAAACAATAACAACAAAAAAACCCAAACTCTTCCCCCCCCCCCCCCGAATTTTCCCAAATAAATCTCACCAAAGTTGAAGAAAAGCCACCAAGTTGTTTATTTCATTCCAGCTGGAGCGGATGTCAAACTGCAATCATTTCAGTAAAGATTATTGGACAGCTGCTAATCCGTAAGTTAAGAAACAAGGAAGGGAAATATCTGTGGATATTATATAACAACAATATATAAAGCAAAAAATTCGTATAATTCAATTGTGAAATACTCCCGTTGTGTATTGTAATATATTCAAATATAATAAAAGAAATTGTCAAAGTTACAGTCTTGTGTTATTGATCATAGTACTTATTGTCGTAATACAGAGACCAAAGGAGCCAAGCCCAAGGATAAAAGGGGATAACAAAAGTTTATTTGAACAATAAATGAAAAAAGGACTAACAAAAAAGTAGCCAACTCGGCTCAAAAACCCTCAAAAATCCCAGGAAAAAACCCCCACAAAATAAAGCAACAAAAAAGCCCAAAACAAACACAAGACATCTGTCTGCGACGTCCGATGTGGGAAGATCCAGAAGAGTAGTCGAAAAGGCCAATCCAAGGGTCAAGGGCAGGAGAATGACAAATGAAAAGGAAGAGGCAGCCAAAGGTAATCAGGAGCTGAGCATACAGAAGATACATAATTCAAAGTCCTCATAAAAGCACAGTGCCAGCCTCCCTCCATGTCATACAATACCAAACTCTGTAGCAGGAACTCATGTAGACTCAGCGGAGACCAAGTCCCACTTCAGGACTACATGGCAGGCAACTAAACAGAAAAGCAAACATTGAATCCAAACCCCCACCTTTTCCCAAACCTCAGCTAGAGCTGCCACAGCAGCTCACCCAAAGCCTAAAGGTGGAGAAGTAACCCATAAGTCACGAGTAACTGGAACCAGGAACAAGGCACACGATATCAGGATCACATGAATACCAGACACAAGAATCAGATATCAACTCTTTGACTGCCGCAAATACAGCCCCAAAACCCATTTCTTTTATAGCGCTTTACATATCAGATTCATCTGAAGACCCACTCTGTTCATGAACAGCAGCTGCTTCATTTCCTACAGCTGCTGAACCCTGTGCAGTCCTCCAATTTTCCCAACTATCTTGGAAGCTTAAAGTGTCAGATTCTGCTTCTAAGCGTTCAGAAGGCCAATCCTGATCGCTATTGAAGCCCAGAAAGGTGCTATCACCAGAATCTTCATTACATACATCTCTTACTTCCTGAACCAATATCGAGTCTAATTCGGCATCACTCTCTTCTGACTGCCTTTCTTCATTCCCAGAAAAACCTTCAAAGGTTTCTGAATCAGAAGGAGCTCTAAGTATTTGCCGGATCTTTCTTCACTGTTCCATCCCTTCAAGACTTGAATCACTAGCAGCCCTTTTAATGCCAGCTGTAGGGGCTTGATTATACAGAGCCTCGCCCAAATCCATACTACTGTTTGAAGCTATTGACTCAGCATCTTCCCCATTTCTACTAGCAGTAGCAGCTGAAGGCTCAATTACAGCACTTATGACATAACAAGTAAACGGAACACAGAATGCCGGTTACTTCACCAACCCAGAATAAATTGAATGAATGAAATACTATAATATAATAAACGTTATTGCATTGAGTTAACAAGATATTCAATTTAACAAAGCAACCAGCGAACATACTGTGGCTCAATTAAACATACAAATTAAAGATATGGAGTCAATATTAACAATAATAATACAGTTCGTTTTTACATGACATATAACCCAATGGGGAATGTTATAAGAGAACAAAATAATACACATTATATCTACATTTCATAACAGTCCATCCACGTGTTTTAGTTCTTGAAAACTGATGAATTAAATCCTGTTATTAGTGAGTGCCCTAAAGGAAGAGCAAGGGCCAATTTCCAGGTGTATACCATGGAATGTAGAGATATCCGTAGTGAGTATCAATTTTGAAGAAATGCGTGGGCCAGTATAGTGGAGCCAAAGCGGGAGTTGCAGTTAACTCGGCATCAATCGAAGGTGTCTATTTGCTGATGGGAAATGGATTCGGCGACGCCCCCCGTTTTGTCTTTAATTAGGCTTTCTCAAGGTGGAAATGAGTATAGTTCATGCATAAGATGTGGCTAAATGATCTATAGACATGGCAAGAAAGAGAAAGGGAACCCTTAAAATAAAGCAGCTAATGTCGAAAGGACTGTGTGTGTGTGTGTGTATACAGTATATATATATATATATATATATATATATATATATATATATATTAGCTAAGCAGATAGGCTAAGTTAAGTATTGGAGCAAAAACATACCAGTGGTGGAGAGTATCGAAGATTCGTCTTGGAGAAGAAATGGCAGGTAAGTTCCACCACACAAAATTAAGGCATGTAGTGAACTAAAGGAAAATGAGATGGATAAATATAGAGCGAGAAGAAGGATGAGGAACAGGTGGATCTAGATTTGGATAATAATAAGGCCCAATGTGACCAGTTACACCAAGACCTCAAAAAAATCAAGTTGGATAAACTAAGACGGTATGAATCGGACTACAAAAACAACAGAATATACAAATGGACATTCAAATCTATATTCAGGTTTAATCCTAAACAAGTCAGATTCTCCCAGGAATCCCTTTTATCCTCTAATACAAATGAGGACCCTGGTGTCCATTCCGATTTTTCAGCTGGTTCCTCACATGGAAATAGATATCCTCTTAGGAGCCGCAACAACTCTCACCCTGCTAGGTCCAATAGAAATTTTTGCTAGGCCCCCGGGAATTAAAAATGACCTAGTAGTTAACTTGTCTGATTATCCTTTGTCTCCCACTGAATACCGCAGTCTCAATAAAGGATTATCCTTTGTAGCAACCCCATTCTGCTCAGATTTTACTATTAGAAAAGATCTTGCTTACCTTTTCTGTTCTGTGCACCTAAGTGAATTTTTTTCTAATAATCCCACCATTCTTCCCCAGCGCATGGCACATCCAAAACTCTTTACTAAAAGTACCTTTACTCCCACTCTCATTTCTAATAATATAAGAGTTTTTGAAAACACCATTCTACAGGAGGTGCAATGAATCGACCACCAATCCGATAGACATCACCCAAATCTTTCATCCTCTGACTTACATATTATAAGGCAATTAGGTAATCACCCACATATCATCCTCAAGCCTGCCGACAAAGGTGGGGCGATAGTCTGTTTAAACCATATGGATTATATTAGAGAGGCATTTAAACAATTATCCAACACTAGATTCTACAGACCACTGCCTGGCGATCCCACCTCACGTTTCTCTAAAATCAATTCAAACATTATACAAGACGCTGTTCTAGCAGGAGACATTCATTCCAATTTGGCACAGTTTCTAATTAATTCTTATCCATGAATCCTGTTATTTTATTTATTGCCAAAATACATAAGAACATATGCCCCCCCCTCCTGGGAGACCTATTATTTCAGGCACCAACAGTTTGTTACAATCACTAGCCATTTAAATAGACACGATCCTACAGCCCTATGTACTACAAACACAATCTTAACTTAAAGATACCATGGATTTAATTAATAAAGTCGATAACTTACACATCGAACAAGATGACATCTTGTCATGGCGGATGTGGCCTCTCTGTATATTAACGTCTCCCTCCATCAAGCCCGCCACATCATTCATAATATTATTGACAATAGACCTGCTCCCCTCCATCACATTTTTTAATGAACCTCCCCTATTTGGGCAAAGTCCTGGAACGTGTGGTGGCCTCGCAACTCCACGAATTTTTGGTAGACACTGATGATCTAGATCAGGTGCAGTCTGGCTTTAGGCCGGGACATGGTACTGAGACAACCTTGGTCGCCTTAGTGGATGATCTATGCCGGGAACTCGACAGGGGGAGTGTGTCCCTGTTGGTTCTGCCGGACCTCTCAACGGCCTTCGATACCATCGACCATGGTGTCCTTCTGAGACACCTCTCAGGAATGGGATTCGGAGGTACTGCTTTGCAGTGGCTCCAGTCCTTCCTCGAGGGTCGTTCCCAGAAGGTGTTGCTAGGGGATTCCTGCTTGACCCCACGGCCATTGTACTGTGGGGTTCCGCAGGGTTCAATACTGTCCCCTATGTTATTTAACATATACATGAAGCCGTTGGGGGGAGATCATCCGGAGTTTCGGCGTGCGGTGTCATCTGTACGCAGATGATGTCCAACTCTGTCACTCCTTCCCACCTGCTACTAAGGAGGCTGTTCAAGTCCTGAACCGGTGCTTGGCCGCTGTAACGGACTGGATCAGGGCGAAAAAATTGAAACTAAATCCAGACTAGACAGAGGTCAGTCGCAAGGCCGAACAGGGCATAGGGTTACGGCCCGTGCTTGACGGGGCTACACTCCCCCTGAAGGCGTAGGTTCACAGTTTGGGAGTGATCCTGGATTCATTGCTGAGCCTGGAGCCCCAGGTCTCGGCAGTGGCCGGGAGAGCTTTTGCACAGTTAAAGCTTGTGTGCCAGCTGCGCCCGTACCTTGGGAAGTCTGACTTGGCCACGGTAGTCCATGCTCTGGTTACATCTCGAATAGACTACTGCAACACTCTCTATGTGGGGTTGCCTCTGAAGACTGCTCGGAAACTGCAATTAGTCCAACGCTCGGCGGCCAGATTACTAACAGGAGCGGGGTACAGGGAGCAAACAACTCCCTTGTTGCGCCAGCTCCATTGGCTGCCATTTGGTTTCTGAGCACAATTCAAAGTGCTGGTTTTAACCTACAAAACCCTATACGGTTCCGGCCCAGTTTACTTGTCCAAACGAATTATCCCCTATGAACCATCAAGGACATTAAGATCCTCCGGAGGGGCCCTGCTCTCGATCTCGCCATCTTTTCAAGCATGAGATTTTTTATGGCTTCATAAATTTGTAAATTTGGCCTCCCCACACATAGGTGGTACCGAAATTTCCTACTTGACAGATGCAACTGTCTTTCGGGTTGCAAAGGGCAACAACAAGCTACACAAAATTGGCCGGAAGCTCACTCCGACCTGGGCTGGCTTCGAACGTAGTGATCTTAATGCAGCTGACACCCAGCCAGCTGTGCCACAGTCCAGTTATTATCAATATTATATTTGTATACAATATGTTATATTGTTAGCACACCACAATATCCATATTATATATTACTATATTGTACTATATCACTATACTGTAATATTATTAGTAATATCACATGCAATATAAAATATATAATTCTTATATTGTATTATTATTATATTGTATCAACTTATAATATTATTAACAATATTATTTGAGTTGTAATGTGCTATCCCCTAGGACTTGTGTTATCTCTTAGGTTAGGGATTGTTTTATCCTTGTGGTTTTATTGCTGTTGTAGATTTGTTGTTTTATTGTGGTGCTTGATGTAAGCTGCCCCGAGTTGGCTGGGAGTGGCGGCCAATAAATCTAACAAATAAATAAAATCTAACAAATATAACACAACATCAGGTAATATCTCTCCCATCACATGTTGGAAAGAGTCAAGGAAAAAGAGAAAAGGGAGCCTCCACTGAAGCTTTATCACCAATACTTATATGCATAACAACCTAATTTTTTAAAAAAATCCATTTTTTACGAGGACAGAAAGTGAGGTGAAATTTTCTGAACAGAGGCACAGGCAGCATAGCAAACATGACAGGGATGTTGACCTTTCTCCGTGCTATCAAAACACTCCAGCCAACTTGTATGCAAATTCAGCTCAAGAACAAAACTCTTGTTTGTAACAAATGGTTTCTAATTTTCATGTTCACTTATAAGTCAAACATTTGGCTACAGATCATCCTCCCCTTTGAGGCCTGAATGGAGCCAATGCAAATCTGGAAAATAGGGTTTTAATCCTCACTCAGACTGGATCTACACTGCCCTATATCCCAAGATCTCATTTCCAAGTATCTTCTTATCCCAGATGATCTGGCAGTGTAGTCTCATGTATCAAAGCACATAATGTGGGATTAGAATCTGGGATATAGGGCAGTGTGGATTCAGCCTCAGTCATGGCTCAATGTTATGGCATAGGAGAGTTGTAGTTTTACAAGGTTTTTTACTCTTCTCTGCCAAAGTGGGACATTGCCTCACCAAACCCATGCATCCCCCATTATTCTATAACATTGAGTCCTGGCTGTTAAAGTGGTGTTGAAGCCACTACAGTGTAGAGCAGGGGTCAAGAACCTTTTTGACTTAGAGAGCCATGAAAGCAAAATATTTGGAAATTTGTTTCAGTGAGAGCCATATAATATATGTAATATATTTTAAGACTGAATTCAACAAAATGTGAGTATATACGTACATACAATGAGAAAAGGATTCCCCTGGCAGAATGACAGGAAACTTCAGACCTGGCTCTGCAAAAGGCATGCTCAGGACTCTGGGAAGGAAGAGAAGAGGGAAGGAAGAAGGAAAGAAAGAAAGAAAGAAAGACAGAGGAAATAAAGGAGGGAGGGGGAGAGGAAGAAAGAAAAGAAGAACGAACTATGGAAAAGGAAGAAAAGAAAAGCAGGAGACAAGGAGGGGGAAAGAAAGAAGGAAATGGGAAGGGGGGAAAGGAAAGGGTGGAGAAAAGAAAAGAAAGGAAGTGAGGAAAAAGTAAAATAATGAAGGCAAAATAAGAAAAGAAGGAAGGGGAGAGAGAGGGAAGTGAAAAGTAAGGAAGGATAAGGAAAGGAAGACTTGGGGAAAAGATTAGAAGAGGGAGGGAGAATGGAGGAAAGAAGCTGGGCGTCCCCTGGAGTCAGGCCCGCCTCCCCCAAGGTGGAGGGCGAAGAGGGAGAGAAGGACGAGGCGCCGCCGCTGGGGTCTGCCATCCCCGGCGAAGAAGGCGCAGGGCGGTGATGGTGGCGCGGAAGCGGCAGTCGCGGCGCAATTGCATCACTCCTCCCCGCTGCATGATGGGAAACCAAGGCCTCGGCTGCTCTGGAGAGCCAGATGCAATCATGTAAAGAGCCACATCTGGCTCCCGAGCCATAGGTTCCCTACCCCTGATTTAGGCAATACTTTCTCACAATTGCTTTCTCGCAAGTTAGAACTTAGAAGAGTGAAGGTAGAACATGTAGTAGCCACACAGAACACTTTGGAGGAAAGATGAATTAAAATCAAGCAGTAATTGTGGAACAGCTCACAGTATTGCCAAATTAAAGCAGTAAAGTCAGTTCAGAGCTTAACATATATATCATAATGGGTCAAAGGTAAGTATGGTGCTGAAATTAGCCCAGTCCGTACATTCACTGAGTTTAGATGCCTTGAACCAGTGCATGAGTTAAAAGGGTAATGTATGCTGCTGGGTGAATAGGAAACTAGAGCACCATTCAAAATAACTGATTTATTTCAGTGTGAGTTTCTGTAGATATCAAGTTACTTCAATTCTTCCAATGGAGCAAACTATTAGAATAGCTACAAGTATTAAAGCTATTGAAGCCCAGCCACCTGCATGATCCCTTTGTCACCCAAACACCACACTGATCAACAGTAATAATAAGTTTATTAAGAAAAGAGTATCTAATATAAAAACCAGTTTGAAAATAAGCAAGCTAAGCATTCACTAAAGTATCAGCAAAACCCAGTATGCAAAAGCAGTTTGCAAGTTATATCCCTGAGCTAGAGTACCTGGAGATTAACAAAAAGCAATGATCAATACTGAATATGAATTCCAAAAATCCCCAAAGGCAAATACAAGAAGCTGTAATCCAAGGGTTGTTGCACTTAAACCAGAATAATATCCAAAATTTTGAAAACATGAGCATGACCATAATCCGAAAGGCTCAATGCTTCACTTTGACCATAATCTGAAGTCTTGAAACTTGAAACAAGATTTGTAATCCGAACAGGAGGCATGGAACTTAAACAGGCAAACAAGATACAGACCCAAGAACAGAACTCTTAACTCAGAATTCCCAAGTCAGGAAACTTGACATATGAAAATCCAATGTTGATCTCCCTCTGAAGATTGACTCCAATTCCTTAAGAATATGTCCTCTTGCCCATTACATGATTTTTTTTCTCACACCTGGGTTCCCTTTGTTTATTTTTTAGCCTCTGGGAACAACAAATTTCTCCATTCTCCAGGAGCCAGAGCAAGAGCTGATATAAATGATTGTCGCACAACAGTGTAGAGACCTGAGCCCTTACAATCCAAACACACAACACCAACTGGAAAGGACAGTCTTTTATTGAAGCAATATAAGCAGTAGAATATATATATATATATATATATATATATATATATATATATATAAAATATAATATATAATCAAAAAACCCAAGGAAATGTTCCAAGAGCCCAAAGGCAGAATGGATGCCGCAAAGTCACTTAATAAGGCATGTTCCAATAGCTGATAAAGTCCAAAGGGTTTCCAAGAAAAATCAAAGTCCAGACTTGTTCTTAAGCTAAAGTACAGGAGGCTTGAAACACATGAGGCTTAATGCAAAGTTGACCTAGATCTGAAGTTCAAATGGCAAGGCATAGCTATATTAAGAAACTAGAATTCCCTCACTTCCCTCCCTTACTTGGCAAACCGAAACCACTGCTAGAAGGAGAAACCTTGAACTGCCAAATGGCACATTCTTTCTTTCTATCCCAAGTCCCACAGCCAGGTGCCTTATCTCTGCACTGATGATTCTCAGGAGAACTGACCTCCCTAACAGCCTTTCCCAAACGCTGTCTCTGCAATGCCTTTGCAAGAGTTTCATCTCGATCATGCACTGTGGATCCCACAATCCTTGCACAGTAGATCCCACAATCCCTGCTGAGGACACAGGCCCAAAAGTGATTTAGTGAGTTTAATTAAACTCTAAACAAATCTTAGAATTTGAGGGCCAACATCAATAAAATTAGGAGTTTGATAAGAGATAAAAATGGCCGACGAGAGAAACAATTGGTTGTTGTTCAGCTCTTGTAGTTTTTTAAAAATGTTGTTTATAAAAAGTTTGAAAATTCTCTAAAATTTCATGGATAAGTAAAATGTTCTGAAACTTGAAGAGCTAACAGTGGTAAATGCATTATACCATTGTAGCAAGTTTCACCCCAATAGTTGTAAAAATGAGGGAGAAAGGAGCCCCTGAATTTTCTCCATTTGAGTAATTCCTATAACAAAAAAGTAACAAAATTTTGTTACTCTCATTATAGTAATGTAATTTTCACTAACAATACTTTAAAAACACTTTAGAAATGAAACTCCGGTGCCCCTAATTTTGTAATGAGTTTTGAAACTTGTTTTTCATCGATTGCACAGCCCTAGTGACTAATTCTCCTGAAGACACTTTTATTTCTAAGCTGCTTATGCAGATAATAACAAGATCGTCAAAGGGATTATTTTTTCCACCCACACATTAAATATAAAGCTTTAAACCAAGATTCTGGATGCCGCCTTCTTTCAACACCATTGGCCTAATACCATTTCAGGAGGGTGCCTCAGTGAGGAAATCTGGGTGCAGCTCTTGATTTGAGGCTTTGGGTCAATGGAAAGCATTCACTCTTGTTTACCTGTTAACACTTACACATACAAAATACGTTGCCAATATACAGAGCTTGGCAAAGCATCCCAAACACAAAGCTTATTTCTTTATTTACAATATTTCTATCCCGCCTTTCTCAAACTTGAAGGTGACACAAGGTGGCTTACAACCCAGCAGCCTTTTGATTCTGTAACCACCATATACAGTATAAAATGTAAACATTTAAATAGATTTATGAAATCATACAATAAAACCATTTGAAAACATATCAAAACCAACATCTTCACTGTTCATCTCGTTGTCCTAAAAACATTGTCTGAGCCATTCTATAATTTAGTTCCACATGAATCTGTATTTAACTATTTCACTGCATTCCCAAAGGCTTGTTCAAATTTTTTATTTTATTTATTTATTTATTTATTTGGCTTTTATGCCGCCACTCCCAAATAGGCTCGGGGCGGCTCACAGCCAGAAAGCAAGACAATGTACAATAAACATATACACTCTAAAATGCGATACAAAACACAAGATAAAAATGCACAATAAAACATCATTAAAAACACAGTTAAAATAATTAAGACGGTCTGGCAACATTGGCATGGCTTGGGGACCCGCTGGGCCTATACCTGGAAAGCCAGCCGGAAGAGGTGAGTCTTACATGCCCGCCTAAACGGGAGTAAGTCATGGATAGCCCGTGTGGCTGGCGGAAGGGCATTCCACAATATCGGCGCTATGACCGAGAAGGCCCTTCGGCGGGTGGCAGCTCTTTTGGCCACTTTAGCGGAGGGGACAGCTAGGAAATTAGAATCCTCCGAGCGAAGTGATCTAGCAGGGTAGTATGGGGTGAGACGGTCCCTCAGATACGCTGGCCCCAGGCCGTGTAAGGCCTTAAAGGTAAGAACCAACACTTTGAAGGTAATCCGGTGCTCGATAGGCAGCCAGTGCAGATCCTGCAAAATGGGTGTTATATGGCATCCTGCTGGGGAGCCAGACAGGAGCCGGGCGGCAGTGTTCTGCACCAGCTTGAGCTTCCGGGTTACCGACAGAGGAAGGCCAACGTAAAGAGCATTACAGTAATCTAGCCTCGAGATGACCGTGGCTTGGATCACCGTGGCCAGGTCAGACCGGGACAGGTAGGGGGCCAGCCTCCTTGCCTGTCGGAGATGGAAGAAAGCAATCTTGATGACCGCAGAGACCTGGGTCTCCATGGTCAGCTGGGAATCCAAGTGGACCCCCAGGCTCTTCACGGAAGACGATGGGCATAACGCCGCACCGTCCAGGGTCGGAAGCTGGACATCCCCACCGCCCGGACGACCTGGCCACAAGATCTCCGTCTTCGCCGGATTCACCCTCAACCTACTGGCTCGCAGCCATCCAGTAACGGCTTTGAGGCAGCCCTGGAAATTATCGGGGAAGGGGCCAGACCTGTCCTCCACCCTCAGGATGAGCTGAGTGTCGTCAGCGTACTGGTGACACTCAAGCCCATAACTCCGCACCAGCTGTGCAAGCGGCTGCATGTAGATGTTAAATAATAAAGGGGAAAGAATGGCCCCCTGCGGAACTCCACAAACTAATGGGGAGCCCTCGGAGACCACTCCACCCCTCCTCACACGCTGAGACCGCTGGTGGAGGAAGGAGGCCAGCCATTTAAGGGTTGTCCCCCTCACTCCAGCCATGCCCAGGCGGTGGATCAAAAGATTGTGGTCGACCGTGTCAAACGCTGCCATGAGGTCCAATAACACGAGCAGCGCAGACCCGCCTTGGTCAAGCTGGCAGCGGAGTTGGTCTGTGATGGAGACCAGGACCGTCTCCGTCCCATGCCCCGAACGGAAGCCGGACTGGAAGGGGTCTAGCCATGTTGCATCATCTAAGAAGGACTGCAACTGCTCCATTACTGCCCTCTCAACCACCTTCCCCAGATACGAAAGATTCGACACTGGTCGGTAGTTGGAGGGAACCGCCGGATCTAAAGATGGTTTCTTCAGTAATGGAGCTACCACCGCCTCTTTTAAGCACTCTGGAAAGACTCCTTGCTCAAGGGAGCTATTTACGATATTCAACAGAGGCCCACGTAACCCCTCCAGGCAAGGTCTAACAAGCCAGGAGGGGCACGGGTTGAGGGAGCAGGTGGTAGGTCTGGTTGCAGCCATGATCTTATCAACAGCATCTGCGTCCAGTGGCCGAAACCGGTCGAGGGTGGGCCCGGCGGAGGGCCACGGGGTCTCAAGTTCCCTTACTGTATCAACCGTGGCTGGGAGATCCCGGCAGAGGCTCAATATCTTGTCTGCAAAAAAGCTCTGAAAAGCACCGGCAGTAAGGACCTGTTCACTGTTTTTTGGGACAGTAGGGACCGTCGTCAAAGACCGAATTACTTTGAACAATTGGGCCGGGCGTGAGCTAGCAGACGCTATCGAGGCGGAGAAATAGGCGCTTTTAGCCGCCTTGACAGCACGCTCATAAGCATCTTTGAAAAGCTTATAAGCTGATAATGAGGCTCCATCGTGGAGTTCCCTCCACACGCTCTCTAGCCGTCTCCTTTCCTGCTTCATCGACCTAAGATCTTCTGTATACCAGGGGGATCGATGTTTGCGGGGCCGGAGAGGGCGCCTGGGGGCAATCTCGTCGAGAGCTCTGGCTAATGAGGAGTTCCAGGCTTGGACCTGCTCATCAACTGAGACGCTGATAGACTCCAGATCCCTCAGAGCATTCAGGAACCTTTCGGGTTCCATAAGTCTCCTCGGGCGAACCAAAATCTGTTCGGCGCCCTTGCATGGAGGGGGTGGTTGCTCAACCCGGATCCTTAGAGCACAGTGGTCCGACCATAGAACCTCTATTACGGAGGCTAGGTCCACTTGAACCCCCGTGCTGAAGACCAGGTCGAGGGTGTGCCCAGCCGAGTGTGTGGGTCCTGAGTTACATAAGGAGAGGCCCAATATCGCCATGGTCGATATTAGGTCTGCGGCGGCAGATGGAGCAGAGGCTGCATCGGCGTGGACATTGAAGTCCCCCAGGACAATAAGCCTGGGGAACCTCAATGCCCACTCCGACACAGTCTCCAGCAGCCGTGCCAGGCTTTCTGCCGGTGCGCTAGGCGCACGGTACACCAGCAGAACAGCCAGACTCTCCTGGGACTCCCACACCAAGCCGACACTTTCAAGCCCCGAGGTGGTAAGCGCAGGGATCGCTCTAAGGTGTAATCCATCACGGGAGAGTATTGCCCCCCCCTTCCCCCGTTCCTATTCTGGTGCGTGGCGACGTAGTCAGGGGGAACCAGCTCCTGGAGACAGGTGTTATCACTCTCCTGGAGCCAGGTCTCGGTGACACAGAATAGGTCTGCGTTGATGTCTTCGCAAAACTCCTTGATCACGGCGGTCTTGTTCCTGATGGATCGGACATTTACCAGCACCAGAGAGGAAGGGGAGATAACTGGATGTCTATCAACAGCGTGTCTGGGGATAGGACGCAGACCAGAGCCAGGCCGAGTCTTACCGCTACTCAGCCTGCATCTCGCAGTAGGTCTCGCATTCGGCCTGCGCCTACCGTACTCACCCCGCCCCGAGATCACTGGGATGCCGAAGGAGCCTAAGTCAGGGGAGTCTGCCGGGGGTTTAATTTCCGGCAGACCCCGTGAAAAGGGACAGATGGTAAAGGACCCTGGCGATTGCCCACTGGGCCTAGTCGCCGCCCTCCAGCCTCAGCCCTCCCGGGGGCCTGGGGGGCCGGACCAGGGGATTGTAATGACGCTCCAATTTCGGTAAGGATCACGCGTAGATAGAAGCACGGTCCAACACGATTTTATTGCAGGTACAATACTCGTAAAGCTAAAGCACCGGCCCGCCACCCAAACACACCTTTTATACCTAAGCCCCCC
>JARBWK010000010.1:11157891-11222564 GCA_030556195.1 Anolis apletophallus
ATAAGGGGGGGGCCAGCCTCTGGCCGAGCAGAGGTGGCAGACTTAGCAGGCACCGGGCTACTGATGTTGGCCGGTGCCTCGGGCCGGCCAGTCAATGGAAGGAGTGGCCATTGGCAGTTCTGGTTTCCCGCTAGGCTGTTCTTCCGTTGCCGCCTGCGTCTTGCCTGGCCAGGTCTGTTCTTTTTCCTCCGACCCCTCTGGGGAGGGGTGGGACCCTGGGAGCTAGATAAAGCCAGAGGGGGGTGCCACAGATGGCAGGCCTGGCATCGGGGCCGTGCGCCAGGGGCCCTAGCCAGCACCAGGGAGATGTCGAATTCTGGCCTCGCTGGCCTCGCTCCCAGCTGCAGTGATCGCTCCAGACCAGCAGAGGGCGATGGTACCGAGCCAGCCGGCAGTTCCGAGCCAGAAGGGGGCGGGCTTGTGGGCCCCGGCATGGGCGAGGGGGGCAAGGCCGAAGACGCCGAGCCGATCGGGCTCGGCGCCATCTTGGCAACCTCGGCCTCCGCCCTCCCAGCCAGGCCAGGGGGAGTCCATCGCCCCAACGCTCTCCAGGGGCTCCACCAGGGCCCTGCCGTGGCTCCCGCCGATGCTTCACCTCCAGCTGACAGCCTCCCCTCGAGAGGAGGGACTCGCCCGGTGGCCAGGTCAGCGGGTCCCACGCAGGGCACCGCCCGCGGGGCGGCTTTGGGGTCTCCAGGAGCAGTCCGGCCCGATGCCATCGAGTGCCGCTCGCACTGGGGGTCAGCTGCGGTCGCCTTCCTCTCGTCGCTCTCGCCATGCCCGCTGCCTTCGCCACCAGCCGTTTTCCTCCTTCCCACCTCGGCACCAAGGCATCCCAGGGCCGGGCAAGAGGAGTCCAGCGCTCTTGCCACCAATGCCCCTCTCGTCCCAGGTTTTTACTTTCCTCTGGAAGGTCAGGAGGGAGGGGGCCAATCTAATTTCCCTAGGGAGTGAGTTCCACAGTCGAGGGGCCACCACTGAGAAGGCCCTGTCTCTCGTCCCTGCCAGCCATGCTTGTGAAGAAGACGGGACTGAGAGCAGGACCTTCTCAGCCCATCTTAAGCTCCAAGGTGGTTCATAAGGAGAGATACGTTCAGGCAGGTAAGCTGGGCCAGGATCATTTAGGGCTTTATAGGCTAAAGCTAGCACTTTGAATTGTGCCCCGAAACAACCTGGCAGCCAGTGGAGCTGATGCAACAGAGGAGTTGTAAGCTCCCTGAGTGCTGCTGCAGTGAGCAACCTGGCTGCCGCCCACTCGACCAGTAGTCTATACGAGATGTAACCAGAACGTGGACCACCCGGGAGCTACGGGCGCAGCTGGCACATAAGTTTTAATTGTGTGAATGCTCCCCTGTCCACTGCTGAGACCTGGGGTTCCAGGCTCAGTGATGAGTCCAGGAGAACTCCCAAGCTGAGAACCTGTGTCTTCAGGGGAGTGTAACCCCATCCAACACAGGCTGTAACCCTATGCCCTGTTTGGCCTTTCGACTCACCAGGAGTACCTCTGTCTTGTCTGGATTCAATTTCAATTTGTTTGCGCACATCCAGTCCATTACAGCTGCCAAGCACCGGTTCAGGACCTGAACAGCCTCTTTAGTAGCAGATGGTAGTGATAGAGCTGAACATCATCTGCATGCAAAGGACACCGTACTCCAAAACTCTGGATGATCTCCCCCAATGGCTTCATGTAGATGTTAAACAAGATGGGAGACTGTATTGAGCCCTGCGGGACCCCACAGAACAATGGCTGCGGGACCGAGCAGGTGTCTCCCAACAATACCTTCTGGGTACGGCCCTCCAGGAAGGCCTGGAGACACTGTAAAACAGGCAACCCAGAAGGATACTGTGGTCTATGGTATTGAAGACTGATGAAAGGACCAGCAGACCCAACAAGGACACACTCCTCCTGTCCAGTTTCCGGTGTGGATCTTCCACTATGGTGACCAAGGCTTTCTCGATTCCATGTCCTAGCCTAAAGCCAGACTGTGCCAGATCTAAATAATCTTTGTCTTCCAAGAACACCTGGAGTTGCAAGGCCACCACATCTTCCAGGACTTTGCCCAAAAAGGGGAGATTGGAAACTGGACAAAAGTTGACAAATTGGTTGGGGACCAGGGATAATTTTTTTCAACAGCAGTATTATCACAGCTTGTTTTAAGCTGGCTAGAATATTGCCTTACTTTAAAGAGGCATTAACCCCCATCTCCACCCACCCTGCCAAACCTTCTCTGGCTTTGTTTAGGATGCATATGGTCGCTCTCGCCTTTCCAAGTATCTTGTCCACATCCTTGAACTGCACTACTTGAAATGAATCCATCAAAACTGGACAATCAGGTGCTCATGTTATGCTCAAAGTCTGCTGTTAACATGGTGTCAAGGTCTGAAAGGATCAAAGCGACTTTGTCCGCAAAGAACCGTGCAAATGCTTCACAGCGTGTGTGGTGTGGCAGCCTGGTGTGCATGATTGGGATGATGGGATTGCCATTGAGAATGCTGATGTGCAAAGTGAAGATCTAAATGAGGCCCCCTGAGAACAGTTTGATTTCCATGGTTCTGTTAGATGAAAATTCCTTCATTAAGGAATCAGAAGGCCTTGATAGAGATAGTGATGCAGCTGAAAATGTTAATGATCAAAGGGAGGGTAGGGAGGTAGAAATGCCTTTTGATCGCAAGGCAAATATCCTTGAGAGAAGGCAAGTTTCTCAGGGTGTTTGGCGTAGCTGTAGGCTGCAGCAAAAAGATACAAAGTGAAACTAATTTCTCCTTACTTAAGATTGTAAGGAGGGCTCATGTCTCAGTTACCAGGCTTTGTTTAGAAAAGACATCATGATCAAGCTTCCCTCGTCTCTAGTTTATGTATCATCCTTTTGCCTTGGCCTTGTTACATGGATTGATTCTTTAGCTTCATTGGACTGTCTTAGAATGTAGTGTCAAGCATTTAGTCTTTACCTTTTGGATCTTGGGGTTTGAACTGTGTGCTTACCTTGGATATATCGTTTGTTTTAATATTCTTTTACCTTTTGTTGAACACTATATTTTGCTTCAATAAAAGACAATTTTTCAAAGACTGTCTGATGTGTGTGTGTGAATTAGAGGGATACTTTCTGTCTGAAGTACAAAAGCGTGCTGCCGAGTTGTCAGGGATCCTGTTTTGGGAGAACTGGATTTAACAACCCTCTGACTACTCAAAACAGCTCCGCCAGATGATTCCTTGTGGATGCAATATTGGTTGCAAAGAAAGATTTCTGTGCAGCTTTTATTGCCACCGTGTATACCCTTTGATGGGCATACAGCCCTGTTTGGTTTGACTCACTAGACCCTGAACGTCAAGTTGGAAATCTTGTTAGTGTCACAAACCTGTGTTGGTTCCCTTGCAGATCAGGTGTCAATTTTTGGCCATTATGCATACATTTATTTACAGGTCGATTGTGGGATGAGGCACCATAGTGACTCTGCTTCCGTGCCCCCTGGGTCTAGCTTGATGCTGCACAGAGCAACCTGGTGGACTCAGTGAGATTCACTCCCCGAGCTTTGTTCAAACAGGTTTCCATAATGCACACCAGGTCTGCATGTTTATTCTGGATTAAATCTTGGATGATAGGGTTTTTTTAAACAATTTACAGTCTGGCATTTAGCAATAGCATTTTCAACCTGGGAGGACCACCAGCCCGGTTACTCTAACTCTCTATGTGGGACAATCTAGGGACAGCCAGAACTCTATTGGAGCCCCTAGGACATGGATGTTGCCAGTGTTTCCCCCTAACCACATCTCAGTCTGCCAGTTATTACCCCTATAGGTGCCCCTTGGCTCCAGATATTCCCCCTCTTCTATCACTTGTACCCCTGTTTCCATCCATGCCAAGTATATAACACAACTGACTGCCTTATAGACTTGTCCCTCCTCTCCCAAGTGGACAATGATGAAATTCACTCTTTTAAAAAATGCAGTTATACAATACTGAGGTGCTAATATGCATTATGACAAGATGCTAATTAGTGAGGCCTGTTACTTCAGTCTATTCTTCTTGGTCACGCAGCACTCTCATGGGGAACAATGGAGTCTGTGAGTCTCTTATAATTAACTTCATAATTCAGAGTCTTACTATAATTAGTCATGATCTTAATCCTATTATATGCAATGCCAGTATCTTGCTTAAGATTGACAAGAGTGGACACAGAAGATCACTCTTGTACTGTCTATTCTCTTTCCTCCTCCTTCTCCTCTTGTTATATGTGAAAGCAGAAAGGCAGCATGTGTTGCTTGTCTCAGATGCACTCAAAAAGGGAATCTTTTTTTTTCATGGAAGGGAAAATCACTCTTACTTACTTAGGCGATTCCTTGTTGTCTGAGTAGGATTGTCCTCCAAGATCGGCGTACTGGCGCTGGGTCCGTAGGTGACTGTGGAGCCCTATTCTTGATCTGCATTTTCTCTTGCAGTGAGGGCATTGGTTTCAATGTGGAAGGCAGTCCCAGTCGGGGTTAGCTTGACACACCTTCCTCTTGGCACATTTATCCCTTTTGCCCTCCATTCGTGCCTCTTCAAATTCTACAGCACTGCTGGTCACAGCTGACCTCCAGCTGGAGTGCCCAAGGGCTAGGGCTTCCCAGTTCTCAGTCTATGCCAGAGTTTTTAAAGTTGGCTTTGAGCCCATCTTTAAATCTCTTTTCCTGCCCACCAAAATTCCGTTTTCTGTTCTTGAGTTTGAGTAGAGCAACTGCTTTGGGAGATGGTGATCAGGCATCCAAACAACATGGCCAGTCCAGCTGAGTTGATGGCGAAAGACCATCGCTTCAATGCTGGTGGTCTTTGCTTCTTCCAGCATGCTGACATTTGTCCTCTTGTCTTCCCAAGGAATTTGCAGGATTTTTCAGAGGCAGCACTGATGGAATCATTCCAGGAGTTTTACGTGACGTCTGTAGACAGTCCATGTCTCACATGAGTATAGCAGGGTTGGGAGGACAATAGCTTTATAAACACGCACCATAGTATACCAGTGGATGTTCCAGTCCTCAAACACTCTCTGCTTCATTCAGAAAAATGCTGCACTCACAGAGCTCAGGCGGTGTTGTATTTTGTGGTTGCCAAGGGAGCAAAAAAAATCAACATTTTTAATGCTACACCATTAAGCTGTATTTCTGGCATTGGAGAGCTATTGGATGGTGACTGCTGGAAGAGCACTTTGGCTTTCTCAATGTTCAATGACAAGCCAAGCTTCTTGTATGCTTCTGCGAAGGTGTTTAGAGTGGCTTGTAGTTCTTCCGAATGTGCACAGGCAACGTTGTCATCAGCGTATTGGAGTTCTATAAAATATGTTGTTGTAACCTTGGTTTTGGCTTTCATGCTCTGGAGACCCTTAGTAATTCCATTTGGCAGGAAGGATGAAATATATCATTATCTTCTGAAGCCCTTTTCCAGGTCACACGCTGTCAACATCTCATCCCATTTCAAAATGCATGATATAATAATAATAATAACAACTTTATTTGTATTCCGCCCCATCTCCTCAAGGGGACTCAGAGCGGATTCCAACATACTCGTACAATGGCAAACATTGCATGCCTTCATAAAACAAAGAAATACTGACATAAAATCCTAGAAAAACCCCACATACGAAAATAGCATTAAGACCTGATATGGCAGTGTAGTTGGGGTCTTAGCCACTACCTAGCCCTAATAGGCTGGTAGCAGGAGTAAGTTGACTCTTGAAGGGTGAAGGTCATTACAGACAGGAAGTAGTTAATGAGTTTCTGCTACAGTAATGAAAAGACTTAAGACCCTATCACAGTACGCTACTGTAGTGCTGTGATTCTGGGACCATCCTTATGGGAACTGTTCTGTCCCCCAAGCTAACACTCTCAGGGCCCTTCTACACTTCCCCCAAACCCGGTTTTAACCCAGTTCCTCAGGTTTCTGTCCCCACTCCTAACCCAAAACCTGACATCCAGCCCTCCTCCAGTCCTCCATCCCCCCCCCCCCAAAAACTTAACCAAGGAGCCTGCTGGCAGTGCAGGCCCCTCTGGAGAGTTCTCCTGATGAGGACTGCTGATGATCTTGGTAGGGATTTTTTTGCTATCTTTTCTCTTTTTTTGTAAAATAGGTTTTTATTTGGTTTCAAAATAGTTAAAAGGGGGAAACATACATACAATGGGGGGGAGGGGTAACAAGGTAAAAAGGGAAAAGGTATACATCAGGATAACTGTGAGGAATTGTGGGGGTGGGGTGGGGGGGGGAGGTAAAAAGCTAGGGGGGAGCACAACATATCCATAAAGAACCATCAACAATGTCTTGTATTCATAGCATTTTCCATTAAACATGTACAATTCTTTGTACTCGCCATCCTGCGTTTAATGTCTAGGTAGTCTGAATGTTGATTGAAAAGAAATAAGTCCCGTGGAGAGGGGTATTCTATCCCTTGTATCTGGTTGCGGCTGGGTGGGGAGTAGAGGAGAAAGTTACAAGGAGAGGAGAAGAGAGAGAATAGAGAAGAGAAAAAAGAAAAAAAGAAACAGATGATAATTTTACTACTAATTTGATTCTTCTCATAGGCAGTAGTCATCAGTTATTCTCATACGTCTAAATCAAAATTACATTCCTTTATAAAGTAACCCCTAATTAGTTCAAACGTATCTGATGTGGTTACATTATTTGTAATGTTTTCTTTTAACCTCATCGTGAGGTATTCCATCTGGAGTGTATCTACAATTTTAAGGAGCCATTCCTCTTTGGATGGGCTCTTAGTCGATTTCCAATGTTTTGCCAGGGTCATTTTGGCGGCCGTAATAAGCAAAATAAATTTTTTGGCTTCTATTGTACTCAGACTTGGATGAGTTATTCCTAAGAGAAAGGCTTCTGGGGTCTTTGGTATTTTTTTTCTTTAGAATCCTTTCAATTTCCTTGTGTACCATTGTCCAATATCTCCTAGCTTTTCTACAGAGCCACCAAATATGAAAAAACGTACCGTCTTTTTCCTTGCAGAACCAACAGTTTGGTTTTGCATTTTTATAAATTTTCGCTAGCTTCATTGGTGACATGTGCCACCTATACACAATCTTAACCCAGTGTTCTCTATAACTGTAGCAGTGGGAGATGTTAGCGTTTTTCCTCCATATCTTATTCCATGTTTCGGGGTTGATCTTAAATCCCACATTCCTAGACCACTTTGTTTTATAATCTTCTATAAACTTTTTAGAGTTTTCCTGGGTTAGAAGTATTTTATATATTTTGCTCACAGTTTTTGGTTTCCTATCTGTTAGTATCTCACTTAGTTCATTTTGAACCTGTTCAAAACCTGTTTTTCATCTTGTTTGTAGATACTACTTACTTGTGTATAGGGGTACCAATTTAATTTAAGGTTCTCGGAATCTAGTTGTTGTTTTGTTTTTAGTTCATATTCTCGTCCATTCCATTTGAGGAGGTCTTTATATGTGATCCATGCCTCGTCATCCAATTGCCTCAGCCTAAGCGCTTCAACAGGAGATAGCCATAGTGGGAATTTATTAAAAAATAATTTTTGATATGTGAACCAATTTTTGATAAGGGAACTTCGAATAAAATGATTTTTGAAGTTTGCGTCCATTTTTATTTTATTATAAAATAAATATGCATGCATCCCGAACTTAAGGTCAAATCCTTCCAAATTGAGAAGCCTATTGTCTCCTAGGAGACACCACTCCTTGAGCCATGCTAGGGTGTTAGAATCGTAGTACAATTTTAGGTTCGGGACCCCAAGTCCCCCATTTTCTTTAGAGTTCTGGATGATTTTCATCTTTACTCGGGGTTTTTTCCCACCCCAGATGAAATTAGACAGTGCCCTGTTCCAGGTCTTGAATATATCTGATTTTTGAATTATAGGCAAGTTGGAAAAGAGAAAATTCAATTTAGGGATTTTTTTGCTATCTTTTCTAATTGCGTTATTGGATCTCACAGCAGTGTTTGATACTGTTGATTATGATCTTTTGACTCACCGGCTTGCCTTGGTTGGAGTGTGGGGGACAGCTTTGAACTGGCTGTCCTCCTTCCTCCACAATTGGAAACAGCGAGTGAGGTGGGGTGAGTTGACCTTTGGGGGTTCCCCCCTGGTTTGTGGGGTCGCTCAGGGGGCCATACTCTCCCCGCTGTTATTTAACGTCTATATGTGGCCAACTTGCTCAGCTGGTGTGTAGCTTTGGGCTTGAGTGTCATCAGTACACTGATCACACTCAGCTCATTGTGAGGATGGAGGGCCGGCCAGACTCTGTACCCAATAATTTCCATCTGTGTCTTGAAGCCTTTACTGGATGGCTGCGAGCCAGTAGGTTGAAGGTGAATCCAGTGAAGATGGAAACCCTCTGGTTAGGCCGTCCAGGTGATAGGGATGTCCAGCTGCCGACCCTGGATGGTGTGGCATTATGCCCGTCATCATCAATAAAAAGCCTGGGAGTCCTTTTGGATCCTCTGCTGTCAATGGAGGCCCAAATCTCTGCTGTCAGCAGAACAGCATTTTTCCATCAGTGATAGGCTAGGCGGCTGGCCCCCTATCTGTCTCAGAATGACCTGGCCATGGTGATCCAGGCTACGGTCATCTCAAGACTTGACTACTGCAACGCTCTCTACATTGGCCTGCCTTTGATGGTGATCCGGAAACTCAAGCTAGTGCAGAATGCTGCAGCCCGGCTACTCCCGGGGGAGCCCGTCAGTAGTCGTATCACCCCGGTCCTGCAGGGACTACACTGGCTACCAATTGAGTACCGGATCACATTCAAAGTATTAGTCTTAACTTTTAAGGCCTTACATGGTCTGGGGCCAGAGTACTTGAGGGATCGCATGTCCCTATATAACCCCTTGAGATTGCTGTGATCAGAAGATCAGAATCTCTTAGATGTTCCTGGCGTTAAGACTTACCACCTGACGGTAACCTGACGAAGGGCCTTCTCTATCATTGCCCCAGTTCTGTGGAATGATCTGCCCCCTGAGACTCAGGCTTTGCGAGATTTGGGAACTTTCTGCAAAGTTTGTAAGACCTTCTTGTTCAGACAAGCCTTTGAGTCTTAATGATATTTTTATGTGTATTGTTTTATTACTGTGCTGAAATTCTGTAATCCGCCCCGAACCTCTGGGAGTGGCAGTGTACAAATTGAATAAATAAATAAATAAATAAATTGTGCAAAGAGCTTTCAGCTGAGCTTTTATTACTTGCTTGTCAGTAACTCCCAAGTATTACTGAGAGAGAGGACCTTCTTGATTTCCCTTTCAACTTGTTTATTGACCTACTAATTCCACGAGCAGTTTCCTCTTTAGTAAACAAACATGACTGCATTCAAATTCCTAATTTGATGCATCTAAATATTTCTTATTTCAATGTTTTTGACCATGCCTTTCTGTGGAACTGAGGACTTACTTCATGTTTATATTTGTAGGTCATCAGCATACACATATTTTATTACAGTGAATATTGAAATCACAATAATATTTTCTATCACTCGGAATATAGGTCTTTCTAAATATTTGAAGGCAAATGTAACCTTGTTTCTGAGAAAGTCACAGGCTGAAGTCTTTTATACCAGTTACAATTGGGTAACACAGAGTTGTACATTTATGACTATCTTGTTTAGGAACTTATGGGAACTGTGAAGGCATCAGACTCTGTCTGATCTCCGAAACTAAGCAGGGTCAGCCCTGTTTAGTTCTTGGAAGGGGGAAGACTGCCAATGGATACCAGAAGAAAGAATTGGGAAAACCACCATTGGTATCTATTTGTGTGTTTTCCTGGTTTTATCTTTTACCTTTACTATTCCTTACTTAAGAAAACTCAATGGAATTAATGAAATTGCCACAAAACAACACGCAGCATGAAGGGACCATGAACGCACTGAATTAATCTTAGGGAGGAGGCAGACTAGAACAAGATGTACATTCAAGCAGGATGTGTTCCATGATTTGTGTTTTAGGTCATAGTGCCCTTAGTCTAATTAAAAGAAGGATTTCTGATGTACAAGATATATTGGATGGTGATTTACATACGTGGAACAAAATTGATCCTATGTTGCGTGTATATATATATGAGACGATGCTTTCAGGAAAGAGAGGAAAGAACATTGAACCACCATCTTCCAACCTTTTCCATAGCTGTTTGGAAATAACCAAAGAGAAAGAAGACAGGAGAATGGAGGGGACTGGGACATTTTTTATTGTTCTGCTTGGGATTCTTCTGCTTCTCTGTTTTCTGAAACAGCAGTGGTCATGCCGACATTTCCCACCTGGGCCTCTTGCCCTTCCTGTTATTGGAAGTGTGTGGAGAATTAACTTTGGAATTGGATTTAATGTAGAGACACCAATAAAGGTACGTTTTCCCTATATTATTAAGTAATAGCTTATGAATCTGACTCAAAATTAGTGAAAATCATTGTGCATGTTTTTCCTATGGTAGCTGTGGAGAAAGGAATTGTGAGTTACAAAAAAAATCATAGTTAAATGTATGACATGAAAACATAGTATTAATATGTTTGGTTGTTGTACTTTCATTAAAGTTTTGCCAGAGTTTGGAGATTTTGCTTGCTCGAGATATAACTCGCAGACTCTTCTAGGCAGCCTAGAGATTGTGTGTTATCACTACAGTCCAAAATATAACTTTTCCCAGCTCTGCTTTTTGTTCCAAAGATTCCCCCAGTGGTACCAACAGTGCATGAATGTACAATGAACTGAATACTTCTGTGCATGCAATGAGACACATTCCCTCCCTCTGGTCCACACAGTCTTCAGAGTTTCCCACATATCTGCCGTGGATGATCCTTCAAGGCCCAGAGGAATTTTGATGACATGAAGGGAACCAGGGTGAAAAAACTTCCTCCTTCACAGAATCAGTTCCATCAATATAATAGCTTCATAGAAACTACATCTGATAAATATAATAATATGGATGAGGCGTAGGATGTTATATAGAAATGAAGGGGAGAGTGGATGGCAAGAAATCCCATGGAATAATAATAATAACAACTTTATTT
The DNA here is from genome assembly GCA_030556195.1 of Anolis apletophallus. Classification (NCBI taxonomy): domain Eukaryota; kingdom Metazoa; phylum Chordata; class Lepidosauria; order Squamata; family Anolidae; genus Anolis; species Anolis apletophallus. The sequence continues at coordinate 11,168,873 of JARBWK010000010.1, forward strand.
TTATACCCTGCCTTCATTTCCCCCAAAGGGACTCGGGACAGCTTACATGGGGCCAAGCCCAACAGAACAGTTAAAACATAACACATTAAAATGCATATCAACAAAATAATAACAAAAACAATATGATGAAATAAAACAGAACATTCAACAGATCCATTGTAGGTTAGGTTCAGATTACTCTAGATTATGGATGAACCGTAACTCCCATCATTCTCTGTTATTGCCCCCAAAACCCTATCAATATTTGAACACGATCATGATGGATATTAGGCTTGGTTGATTTAAAAAGGTTCAAAACTTGTTTTGGATGTAGGGATTGTTGGTGGTTTGATTCTAAAGTCACTTCCTTTTTTAAAAAAAAAACCCCAAAACTTTCCGAAACTTCCGAAACTTTTGAATTGATTCATTAATGGCAGACACGCATGCACAATAGGAAAAAACCAAGAGAAAATACTATAAGAGTTTGGTGGGCATTGACCTTGAGTTTTGGAGTTGTAGTTCACCTACATCCAGAGAGCACTGTGGACTCAAACAATGTTGGATCAGGACCAAACTTGGCATGAATACTCAATATGCCCAAATGTGAACACAGATGGAGTTTGGGGGAAAGTAGACCTTGTCATTTGGGAGTAACAGTTTCTGGGATTTATAGTTAACACACAATCAAGGAGCATCCTGAACTCTTGCAACAACAGAATTGAACCAAACTTGGTCTATTGAACTCTCATTACCAACAGAAAGTACTGAAAGGGTTTGCTTGAGAATTGACCTTGAGTTTGGAAGTTGTAGTTCACCTACACCCAGAGAGCACTGTGGACTCAAACCATTTTATGTTATGTTTAAGGGTATTGGAGGTTCCCATTTCCCACGGCACACCTGATGATCGCTCACAGCACACTAGTGTGCCATGGCACACTGGTTGGGAAACACTGCTCTAAACTATCTAGTCCATGAGCTGCTTTTTGCTGATTATGCTGCCCTTGTCGCCCATTCAGAAGCAGCTCTGTAGCGCCTGACATCCTGCTTTGCAGAGCTGTTTAGGCTGGAAGTCAGCCTGGAGAAAATGGAAGTTCTCTACCAGCCCGCACCACAGGAAGAACACCATCATCCCCACGTCAGCATAGGCAAATCTGTGCTTAAGTCTGTTCAGCAGTTCACCTACCTGGGAAGCATCATCTCTTCAGACACCAAGATTGATAAAGAGATAGATCACAGATTAGTAAAGGCATATAGTGCATTTGGAAGGCTTCACAAAAGAGTCTGGAGTAATAAACATCTGAGACGAAGCACCAAAATCAGTGTGTACAGAGCTATCGTACTGTCTATTCTCCTATATGGGTCTGAAACATGGGTCACCTATCGCCAACACCTACGACTCCTTGAACACTTTCATCAGCGCTGTCTTCGCACAATCCTAAATATACACTGGACCAACTATGTGACATTGGTAATCAATCTGGCCGAGCCTGAGATGTTGCTGTCCTTGAGCAAGCATGGATCACCAGCATTGAAGCCATGCTATTGAAAACACAACTGTGCTGGACAGGGCATGTCTCTAGGATGGAGGATCACCGCCCCCCAAAGATACTAATCTATGGTGAACTCTAACTAACTAACTTTATTTCTTATGAGTCGCCCTCCACCATAGGTGCTCTGGGCGACTTACACAATTAAAATAAACAGGTTACACAGTCACCACTTGTTACTAACAATCATAGGCTCTTCTGAAAAGCCATGTCTTAAGTGCCCCTAAAAATGTATGTAGATCAGGAGTGGCTCTTTGGTCTGGCAGTAGGGAGTTCCACAAGATTGGGGCTACAATGGAGAAGGATCTCTGTCTTGTGGACTCCAAACGGACCTCTCTAGGGCCAGGGACATAGAGATGATTCTCATGAGCTGACCGTGGCAGTCTCTGGTGGTGGAGTGGCATTAACCGGTCTCTATGAAGGACCCTGACCTCGAAAGGCCTTGAATGCTAGGACCAGGGTCTTATAGAGGACTCTGTGTTCAACCAACAGCCAATGCAAGCACTGCAGAGACGGCGTTATATGGCACCTCATTGATGTTTTTGTGAGAAGTCTAGCAGCTGCATTTTGCACAATTTGGATCTTGTGAATTGCTGCTCGAGGTAAGCCCACATACAAAGCAAACTCGCCACGGGTCAGCGCAAGAAAGGCACCCCCCAAAAGAGATATAAGGACTCACTGAAACAACATCTCAGGATCGGCCAGATTGATTACCAAAAATGGTCCACCCTGGCCTCACATCGGGAGGCATGGAGATACACTATCCATAATGTTGTGGCCTTTTTCGAGAAGACGCACCGAACGAGTCTCGAAGAGAAATGACAACGCAAAAAGAACCGCAACTTGGAAACAACACCACCCAAGGAGACTTTCTGCTGTGCTTTCTGCAACCGGACTTGCCTATCTCAGATTGGCCCTTTTAGTCATCAACATGCTTGTAAAAAGTGTGGGATGAGTCCTTCCTAAAGAATCTTCATTCACGAAGTAATGCCGAGAGTGTTGATAACAAAGAAACACTTTTCAAAAAGTCTCCTACAGAGGCATTGCAAAAAAGCAGTGACATTATGTGATCAGCCCCAACTGAAGGCACTACATTTCTGATGTACCGGTAAGTGGCTTGAGGGAGATGGTTTTTTGAGACAGGAGAGAATGGGAGAAGGGCAGTTCTCAACTCAAATTTCAAATGAAATAGAGAGTGGGGATATTACTATGGCCAGAAACATCAGAAGTGACGATCTTAATATGGTTACTATTCCTATCCTGGCCTAAAATCATTGCTTCGTCTGATTGTAACTGTTCTTCTTCTTTTTGCATTGATTCAAATGGCAGTTGGCAGAAGAGTATGGAGACATTTTTTCCTTGTGGGCGGGACATATACCAGTTGTAATATTTTCTGGATTTGAAGCTGTGAAAGAAGTACTAATTGATCATTCGGAAGACTTCTCAGAGCGGATACAGACCCCGTTTATTACAACTTTAGTAAAAGGAAAGGGTAAGTTGTGAAGAGCTGTACTAGGGACATCTCTCTCCCAAAAAAAGACAAAGCACTAAACAGGAAATAAAGCAAAGATAAATCCATAGCACAGCCACAGCCAGGCCATACCATGCCAAACACTGTTGGTGTTGCAAACTGAGATAAGAGACTCTCACCATGTTGAGGAGGAGATCTGCACTTTACTTTGTACTTACGAATTTGTATGTACATTTGTAAGTGAGATGACTGACTGTAAAACACTTTCCCTTTGGAGAATGAATGGGGAAATAATGATGATGATAATGATGATGATAACTTTATTCTTCTATCCTGCCACCATCTCCCCAAAGGGAATTGGGGCGGCTTACATGGGGACCAAGCCCAGTAAACAAAAACTGGTTTCTTTTCAGTGCTGGGTGTAGACATGGCTTTTCATTAAGGCTTTCAGGGTCCTATTTTCATTTTGACATTACCACACAGTTACCTTTAAGTAGCATTTACAGTGTATACTCATGTATAAATACAATTATTTGGTTTAAAAAATGGACGCTGAAACCCTGTGTTGATTTCTATGTGGTTCTGTTCAGCAGCTGAGGCTATCAACTTCATTAGATGCGCTGCCAGATTCTTCATGGATTGTGGCAAATCCAGTAGTGCCTGGTGTGGAGTGTGGGGAATCAGTTTCTACATGTCCCACAACATCTGGCTTTCCCCCACCTCATCCCTCAGACAGGCCCGGATTACCCATAAGGCCACCCTAGGCCATGGCCTAGGGGTGCAAGCCAAGGGGGGTGCAGTTCACAGAGACCAAAAAGAAATAAGTTGAAACAAAACCGCAACGCGCGGCATGGAGATTACTTTCTCTTTCTCTCTCGGGGGAGGGTGGGGGGAGAGTGCTGTGAGGGGGTAGGGGGGGAGGGAATGGGGGGCCCCCTCACCATTGCCCCCACCCCCTTGTCAAGGAAGCAGGGCACGAGGAGGAGGAGGGAAGCCCCCAGGGCCGCTACCGGGCATGCGCGGCAGCCAGGAACATAGCGTGAGGAGACGGAGGGAAGTCCTGCTCCCGGGGCCGCTACTGGGCATGCGCAGCAGGGGGGCGTGAGTGCCTCTGCCTCCTCCATGTTGTGATCCTCAGCATGAAAAAATTGAGCTTGACAAGGATATGGAGGAGTTCTTTGCTTCCTATGCGGAGAAAGAGGTGGAGCAGGAGCCCCAGGAGTGAAGAAGGCGAGAGCAGGAGTCCCAGGAGCGGAGGAGACGAGAAGGATTCCTGCTGGAGACCCCTTCAGCAACACTGGGCTGGATCCCTCTAAACCAATAGGAGGAAATTATGTCAACTCCGGAAAACCATCCTGAGGGGTTGGAAAGGGCACACCAGGGCCCGGAGTTGCACTATACAGGGCAAATGGACCAAGGAGAATTACATCTCCTCCGGATGGAGTTCGAGCACCTAACCGATCAGTTCAACAAGTTCGGCAAACTGTTGGACCATACCTTCACAAGACTCCAAATCGCCCCGAGAAAACTGAGCTGGGGCGACACCACCTCTAACCCCCAGAATCGGAAAAATTCCCTGGATCTTTTCTGGGACCACTCTTGGGACACTCAGACAGAAAATCACAGGGCAACACCAACTATGGACTTACCATCTGATGAGAGACTGCTGGGAGAGATGGGTGAGATGGGAGAGGTGGTGGAGCCGGCGGGCTTCTTTCAGGATGCAGGACCAATGAAGCCGGAGCTGGAGCCAGAACGAGAGGGCGAGGGGCGAGAACTAGAGGATGAGGGATGAGAGGATGGATCCCTCCTCCCAGCCAGCTGCTGGTTTGGGAGCTGCTGCCCATTCATCCAAACAGGACTGGATTCCTCTACATGTTCGTGGTCGACGAGCCGCAGGTTGGGGATGCCACGGGCCGCTGCCTGACAAGATGCTGGGAACTTCGACATCTCCCAGGTACTACAGGTGTTGGTGAGGCTGGAATTGGGACGCTCTGCCGACCCCCAGAGGAGGGAGGGGAGAAGCAAGTGTGCAAGCTCCACCAGCGCAGATGACAATGCCAGAAAAGAAGATCCCTGGCAGTTGCTCCCCCTCCCGACGGTAAACAGGAAGCCCGATCTCCGCCCTCCCAGGGAGAAGGGGTGTACCATCAATCCTCAGAGGAGGGAGGGGAGAAGCAAATGCGGAAGCGCAACCAGCGCAAACGGCAACGCTGGAAAGGAAGATCCCTGGCAGTTGCTCCCCCTCCTGGTGGGATCTGCAGCAATCAGGAAGTTCGACCTTCACCTCCCCAGCTTCCTGAGGAAACCAAGGAGGAGCAAAGCTGACAGAGGAAGCTCATCTGCGCTCTCTCTTGATTCGAACCAGGTCTTCAGTCCTGCCAGTACAAGGGTTTAACCCATTATACCACCAGGGCTCCTGTGATTCTGGCAATGAAAGTCTTCGGCAATACATTTCTAAAATGAATGACCATTTCATACTATTGAAAGCTTTCTCAGCATCCCAATAGATCAAAGAGCAAATATTCCTCTATGTATTTATCTAGGAAATCAAAGATATCCAATGCACTCTATTATCTCATAACAGTTGTTTTGCGGGGGGAAATACATTGTTGGAGGTGATGGTCCATGGCTGCCTCTGTGTGTGTGTGTGTGTGTGTGTGTGTGTGTGTGGGAGGGGGTCTGTAATAAAGTTTGAGTATTCTAGGGTAGTAAACTAGCCACATTTGACTTGAATTTTGTAATAATTTATTATTGATTTCTTCCACCATCAGGTATTGGATTTTCCAATGGACACACCTGGAAGCAGCAGAGGCGGTTTGGTGTAGTTACGCTGCGGAAACTGGGAGTGGGTAAAACAAGCATGGAGGGTCAAATAGAAGAGGAATCCCAACAGCTTGTAGATGTTTTTGCACATGAAAAAGGTGTGTGTCAACCTGCAGAAGTTTGTGTGTAGTCAGCCCTGGTCTTTGATGTAAAATTTGTCACCTTTTTGTTGATTTCTAATATAAATATGAGTAAACATAAATCCAAATATTAACCGAACTTGATTTGCAGGGCAACCTTTTGATCCTGCATTGCCCATCACGAATTCAATCGCCAACGTCATATGTGCTATTACCTTTGGATACCGATTCCCCTTTGAAGATGAAACCTTCAAGAAACTAATAGATGCCATTGAATTTGGCTTAAAATTTGGACTCAGTCTTTTTCATTGGGTAAGGAGCATTTTGAAAACAATTACAATAATGTTTTGTGTGTTAGATTTGAATTTGGTCTTGGCAGACTGGAGTAAATCCTGCAGAAGTAAATCCTCACAGTTTACACTAGGGAAGTAAATATTTGACCATTTCATCCTCAAGTATGAGGATGAATACTTTCTGAAGTTTTCTCTCAGTTGCAGGAGGAAATCAAGACTGGGATCCCCTTGAGGAATTACATTTTTGTGAATGGACTTAGGTCTGTAGGAATTTGAATTGAGAAGGTTTTTCATGTCAGCATCCAAAGGGATGTTGTTGCATTACTAGAGCCAACAAAATGATTGATGCATAAGGGGATCGATGCAGAATGGAACAGATAAGATACACATTGGAGCTGAGGCACACTGCGTAATTGTCGAAGAGTCCTGAACATTCTTAATGTCCCCTGTTATGCATTTTCCTAATTCAGTAGTTTCTTAGCACCTCTCCTCTCTAAAGCTACAGTACATGGCGAGTTATACATGACTCTGGTGCAATATTTTGTAATGACCACATTGAAGAATTTTGGAAAATTATTTGGCATAGAAATACATCTGCCATCACAGCAAGTGATGGGGAAAAGGTAGGTGCTGCGTCATAGCTTGAGACCACCATGACTTGCGGGACATTTAGGATGGCAGCTTAGTGGTGCCAAACCATACACGGAAGCACTGTGAGGTAATAACTCCCTCTCAGCTCTGCAGTGGCTGAGGGTCCTCCCACACAGCCCTATATCCCAGAATATCAAGACAGAAAATCCCACATTATCTGAGTGTGGACCCAGTTCAAAGCAGATATTTTGGGGGGTTTTCTGCCTTGATATTCTTTAATCTGGGACTGTGTGGAAGGGCCCTGAGGGAACCTTTTTACAGGCTCCTTTCAGACCTTATCCAACATCCAGATCAAGCCAGGCCCGGATTATGCTCAAGGCCAGCATAGGCCATGGCCTAGGGGCACAAGCCAAGGGGGCACAGATCACGGCCAAAAATAAATGATGATGACTCACCGGTCTGGCCTTGGCCGTATCCAATGGCTGCTCGCCCTCATTTGCAAAAGGTTGGGGAGACACCAGCGGGAGCGCTCTGCAGCTGCTGTTGCGCTTCTCTCCTCAACGAAGTTTGGGGAAACTTTCTCTCCCGCGCTTCAGCTGCCTTGCAAGTTGCACTTGGTCAGGGATAGAGCAAAGAGGGGCGCTGCTGGCAGCCTTCTGCCTCTGGAGCCATTTGCCTGGTCGTTCTCTGCAGGGAGAGCTCCACCAACCCCAAGTAAGTCCCGCAGAAAGAATTGAGTCGGGTGAGAGCTGCCTTCTCACAAGGAGGAGAGGCGGCGACTGGAGGAGAAGCCCAGGAGGGAGGGAGGAGCACTTTACCCTAATGTAAACGCAAGGCAAAACCCAGGGAAAGACTAATATAGCAAGTAGCCACGTAATACCATCAATAAGTCTGTATGTTGACTGATGAGGACCAACATTACACAGTGAATGAATGAGTTTCTGTGCATAGTAAATGTAATATTAACGGCAGTCAATTTTAAGTACACTAATAGTTATTTACTCTCATGTAAAGGAGTTTCCAAAACCCACTATCCCCGGCAAATAATAATCATCATAATCATCATCCCTTCGGTTTTGTTTTGTTTAAGGGAAGGAGGAGCCCAGGGGATGAATGAAGGAGTACATGCATACAAGGTTTTTCCATGCAGCTTGTGTATATAGTATCCTATATTGTGATATAATTATTTATACACACAATTACTATGTGTGTGTGTGTAATTTATATATATACACACACACACACACTGTTATCATATGTTTGTGTGTATAATTATACACACAATTATTGTGTGTGTGTTTGCACTTTCAAAATGTACCTCCTCTGACTTACATACATGGAAACCCAAGGGCAGAGCCCACCTACAGACCCTGCTATGGCCATATTGTGCGTCACTCTCTGTATCATTGAGCTTTGGTGGTGATAATGTGATTTTGTATGTTGATTTCTTGTTGATATAAGATTACCTTTTGAAATATATATTGCTTATAAGAGAAACGGCTATCTTGTACACATTCTTTAGAATAGATGCAGAATATTAGAGGTTTTCCCATGCTTGTGTATATAGTATCCTGTATTGTGATATTAGTGTAACCCACAGCATTCCCCCAGTGTTTTTGTTTGTATAAATAATTACACACACACACACATATAGTAATAGTGTGTGTGGAAATACAGATGACTAGACAAGTCATCAGCTCCCCTTGCCTCGGATATCGTTTTGTACCTTGCAGGCCTTATGGGTAATCCGGGCCTGCACTATTTATGATAATTATTAACTATCGCATTCACATTAGTTAATATTATAAATAATGCGTACTGTAACATTACATTTTGGTTATGTTAATTTCCGTGTCATAAAATAATCATAGCACGCTAAGTTGAAACTTGTGTTCAGTTACTAAACTTGTTAAAATAGGCTATACTATCGGCTGTACTTAAGGGCGCATTCTACAACAGGCTTGACACAGCCTTTCTGTACAATGGCTTGTAAGCCATGATATATATTTTTGTAATAACCAAATGAAATTCTTTCAGAGACTATTCTTTATCAAACACTAAACTTTTTAAATAAATGTAACGCTTATAAAAAGTACATTTTAACCACTGTAACACTCCCTGGGCTGTCTTGAGGCCGGATGTTGGTACTGTAAAGGTTAATAATAACCTAATATCTAAGACTCGTTACTAATTATTTGTTTCTCTCAATACAAAAAATCATCAACAATACGCGTTTTGAAGATCAAAGGAGAAGATAAGGTTTTATTTTTAGTGTGGGTCTGAGTGATGTGGGGGTGCGGGGTGCGGTAGAGGTTGGCTTAAAGGGGGCGTAATTCCAAGGTGTAGCCTGGGGTGCAAAAAGGTGTTAATCCGGGCCTGGATCAGTCTTGAGAAATTGGCCAGTTTAAATGGAGAAGCAAAGAGGTGGAGTCGGAGGAAGAAGAAGGGTATTTTGAAAGCAGTGGAAAAAATGGGATAACAGTGAGTTGATTAATTATGTACCTGCCAAAAAGAGCACTGGAGAATATGCAGTGGTTTGCTAACTACAGCAAAAAGAATTCATGGGAAAAGGGAACCAGCATCCAGCTCTCCATTTCTTGTTTACAGCCAATAGTATTACATTTCCATATCCTAAAGCAACCTGTGTATGTCAAAGCTGCTTTAGCTGATGGGCTGAATTTTATGGCCTCTGCTTTAGTAATGGTAGGCCTTTGCTTCTGTCTTTGCTGTAGCTGTATGAAATGTTCCCATGGCTCATGAAGCATCTTCCAGGGCCTCACAAAGAGGCATTGCATGCCTCAGAGATGCTGCTTTCATTAGCAAAGAAAGAAATACAGAAACATAAGGAGCAAAAGTCCTTTCTGGAGCCACAGGATTTCATTGATTTCTACCTGCTTGAAATAGAGAAAGTAAGTAGCTATTTTGAATACAATTATATCAATTCCAAGAAAAGTAAAGGGACCTTGTTATCCACTGTGGTATGATTACAGGATCTCCATGAATAACAAAATATCTGTGAATGTCCAAATTCCATTAAGGACAATGGTGATCTATCTGTATCTATCTATCTATCTATCTATCTATCTATCTATCTATCTATCTATCTATCTATCTACTTTATATAGAATAGTAAAATGAAGATCTGCTTTCTGGATGTTCTTTATAATTTTCGAGCTGTGGATGGCTGAATCCATGGATGCAGAATCTGTGGATATGGAGACCTGGCAAAGGTGGTTGACTGCCAGGTTCTCCTCTGATAAACTCCTAGGGAAATAACCCACCACCTGTTGTTCTAAGATATCTTGATCTGGTGAGATTCTTCCAGGTAAGGAAGAAGATGAGGTTTTCGGTAAGATCCAGTTTCTTCTTTGGTAGCTTGCCAATGCATTTGTTTTTGCCTTCGGAGCCAGAGGAGACAAGCATTAGGAAAAAACACCAATTGCAATGTGGCAGCTGTGTTAAGCCCACAGCAAAAAGGAATACCCTAATTCCAATTTTTAAGGGAGCATACCACCCCCTGCTGTGTCAGCTCCATTGGCTGCCTGTCCAATTCCGTGCTCAATTCAAAGTGCTGGTTTTGACCTTTAAAGCTCTATTCGGTTCCGGCCCAGCTTACTTGTCTGAACGCATCAGCCATTACGTCCCACCTCGTAACTTAAGATCATCCGGGGAGGCCCTGCTCTTGCTCCCGCCTACTTCTCAAATGCGGTTGGTGGGGACGAGAGAGAGGGCCTTCTCGGTGGTGGCTCCCTGTCTGTGGAACTCACTTCCTATTGATATACGATCAGCTTCATCCCTCCTGGCATTCAGAAAAAAGGTGAAGTCCTGGTTATGGGACCAATCATTTACACATTAGCACGATGCGGCACTTTAGATTGGATTGAAATGGCAAACCGATGACAAGACCCAAGGTTTTATTATGGACGGAATACTGTTTTTAACTGATGTGAATGTGTATGATGTATTTTAATGCTATTTGTATTTTAATGTATTTTAATGCTATCTGTATTTTAATGTATTTTAATTTTAACTGCTTTTGGTTTTATTATATGTATACTGTGTGGCATCGAATTGTTGCCGTTGTTAGGCCGCTCTGAGTCCCCCCTCGAGGGTTGAGAAGAAGCAGGGTAGAAATGGTGGAAATAAATAAATAAATAAGGCAGAAAGAAGCTTTAACCTTGTGGGAGTTACTTCTGGCTTTTGGAAAATTATTCCTATTAGCAGAAGCTTCTATGGTAGAAGACGGGAATAATCTCTATTTACTATCTGGACATGGAATGCAACTAGATACAGACACTACTACCTACCCCACATTGTTGATGAATTTGAAAGAAGATTGTTGAAAACATGCCAAATCTAATGCATTTTTGGGATAACTGGATTGTAACAGCTAATAGTATCATCATCATAATAAGCTGTATGATAGTCTTCCAAGGATAGAGTCTTGGTGGTGGGTCCGTAAATGACTGTAGAAACGTATTTTGAATCTGCAGGGTCTGTCATAATGTGAACATAGATTTTCAGATAGAAAGTGGTCCTGAGAAGGGTTTGCTTGACATGCCTCCCTCCTGGCGTGTTTCCCTCTTTTGCCCTAATAATATCCATATCCATCAAAAGTTTAAAGTATCGCTTATTTTTGAAGCCAAAAGAAAATAAATTTCACAGGACAAAGATATTAGAAGCAAATATTTGAACGTTAATATTTTAACCCTCCTTTTTTAGGGGAAGTTATTTGTACTCTGTAGGCATGTGTACAATATCAGATCATTGTTCCGGATTCAGAGGACTTGGCTGATTTGGCAGCTGAATCCTTGGAAACAGGGGGGGGGGGGGGGCAGAATGGGGCAGGCTGAGACCGGCAGTAACGGGGCAGGCAGAAGCCTGTCTTCAGTTGTGTCTGCTGCATCTGGCTGCTGCGTGAGAAGAGCATCCTGCATGGGTTTTTCCTCTCCCCACCTTTAGCCTCGCAGAGCCAATCAGAAGCTATGAATTCATTCCAGTCCCCCCAAAGCTCCTCCCCATTTTGTTACATGTTGAAAAAGAGAAAATTATTTATTATTTATAACATAAATAATAAATAAAATAAATGCACATTCACATGGAACTATAAAAAAGAAAGATCAATTTTAAAATGATTAAACCACAAAGTTGTGGAACAATGTAGTAAGGAAGCAGAAAGCACAAAATGAAGAGGCAGAAGCATAATTCTCTTCTTACTCTACTCATTGCAGCCTCACTCCCTCTCTTGCTCTCTCTCTCCCCCTCTTCGTGAAACCAAACATACTAGGAAGAAAAACCACACAATATTAGCTAACCCAAAGTCCCTCAAAAGCAGATAAGAGCAAAACAGACAGCAATCTTCCAAAGCAGACAAGAGCACAAGGCTCAGAAGCTGCTCTCTTGAAGCCCTAAAGCTCTGTACTCTCATGCTAGTGCTCCCTCTGGCGCTGGCACCCCTCTTGGGCTAGCTCTTAACACAAGATGCTGCTCATATGTCAAAGCAAAACCAGGCTCTTATCTCAAAATTCTCTTAAGTTGGGGTTCCTTAAGTCAAGGTTCCACTGTATCACTTTGGTAAAGCTGACTGGGAAGCCAGTTCAGGCAAACCAGAACTTGGTTAACTGAAATTCAGAAATCAAAGCAGGCCTAAAGGTTGGAGAAAACCCTTTTTGAAGTTTTAAGGAATGTTTTCAGCAAGGAGGTTAACAAAATTTATCAACAGGTCTGCTTGAGGTCAAATAGAAAAAAGGTCATAAGGGTGCTAACTTTGTAAGATAGCAAATTCGTGACTGAGCTATTTTGAGGGTGTCTGCTTGTGGAAACATTGTCTTTTTTAATGGCTAAGAAACATTTGCCAGCGAATTGAGATGGACGAATTGATTAGGCTGATAGCAAAGGAATATTGATCTAATATAGGAGAGATTGGGGATTTACTCAAGAGCAGTGTTTTCCAGTGTTTGGAATATTGAAAAATGCTACTTGTCGGATTTAAAAGTTTGTGGTATTAAAGATAGAAGTGTGATTATACAATATTTCTTAAATGGAACGGACTATTTCAAATAAAAAGTCCAGTAGAAAGAGAATGAGAGGTTTTTAGACTAGTCTGTATGTTTGTTAATTCACATTGTTTTAGTATATATGCAAAGTAAGTATGTCTGTATGTTGGTGTGTTTTATTTTTTATTCTTTGTGTTGTTGGGTGTAATTTTGTGATACTAGTTTAAAGTAGATTAGTAGGCTATTTTTTTTAAAAAAAAGATTGTATAACTTTATAATGTGTTTTCTGACTTTATAGAATCATAGAGTTGGTAGAGACCTCGTGGACCATCCAGTCCAACCCCCTGCCAAAAAGCAGGAAACTCGTGTTCAAAGCACCCCCAACAGATGGCCATCCAGCCTCTGTTTAAAAGCCTCCATAGAAGGAGTCTCCACCACACTTCGGGGCAGAGAGAGTTCCACTGCTTAACAGCTCTCACAGTCAGAAAGTTTTTCCTAATGTTCAGGTGGAATCTCCTTTCTTGTAGTTTAAAGCCATTGCTCCATTGCTTCCTAGTCTCCAGGGCAGCAGAAAACAAACTTGCTCCCTCCTCCTTATGACTTTCTCTTACATACTTATACATGGCTATCATGTCTCCTCTCAGCCTCCTCTTCTTCAAGCTAAACATGCCCAGCTCTTTAAGCCGCTCCTCATAGGACTTGTTTTCCAGACCCTGATCATTGTATTTGCCCTCCTCTGGACACATTCCAGCTTGTCAACATCTCTCTTCAATTGTGGTGCCCAGAGTTGAACACAGTATTCCAGGTGTGGTCTAACCAAGGCAGAATAGAGGGCTAGCATTACTTCCCTGTATCTAAACACTAGACTCCTCTTTATGCAGGCCAAAATCCCATTGGCCTTTTTAGCCGCCACCTCACATTCCTGGCTCATGCAGGGGCGGTCCGACCGTATATGCAAACTACACGGCTGCGTAGAACGCCGCCGCAAACCTCCCTGCTGCTGCGTCGGCTTCAGGGCCTGCAGGAGCTTTTGGGCATGCGCGGAGATTTTCGCACATGCGCAGTGGCTCTGGAGCTGAAGTTGAGCTCCAGAGCCACTGCGCATGCCCAGAAGCTCCTGCAGGCAGTGGAGTCGAAGCCTGTAAACACGTCACGTCAATACTCTGTATTCGGCACGCAGGGGGCGGAGGCAAAGGGAGAGGCTTTACCTCTCCCTTTGCCTCCTCCCTTTGCCTACTGCAGGCAGTGGAGCCGAAGCCCTTAGACATGTCAGCAGTCCGTATTCGGCACCCAGGGGGCGGAGGCAAAGGGAGATTTTAAGCTTTACTTCTGGGCATGGCCAGAAGCTCCTGCAGGTGGTGGAGCTGAAGCCCTTAAACACGTCACGTCAGCAGTCCGTATTCGGCACGCAGGGGGCGGAGGCAAAGGAGAGGTTTTACCTCTCCCTTTGCCTCCGCCCCCTGCATGCCGAATACGGAGTGCTGACATGTTTACAGGGTTCGGCCCTGGGCTCATGCTTAACTTGTTTTGGATTCAGCCCTGGGCTCATGTTTAACTTGTTGTCCATAAGGACACCGAGATCTTTTATCTTAGTTGTGTTACTTTCCCCTCCCTTTTTGTCAATATAAATTAATAGCAAAAAAATCCGTGGATATGGAAAGCCGAGCATAATTACATTCTCTGCTATCACTGAATACAGTCAGCCCTCCACTTTTGCAGTGGGTAGAAGCACAGCTGTGAATATCTCTGGGACAGGGGGAGATAGGGCACTGCCACTGTAGTCCCCAGGGAGGCAACCTGCCATGCTTCCAGAGGATTCCTTTAACATCAAAATGTCATAATTATCTTATGATTTTCATCTTAATCCTTACAGTAATGCTGTGATATTGATCAAGGCTTCTTAACTTTTTTTGACTTGCCACTTTCCCTCTTACCTGAGAAAGTTTTATGCTACCCCAAGTGTTTAAAGGACAGCGGGAGGGGTGAAGGGGAGAGAGAGAAGTGTTCATGCAGGGGAAAGAGAGGGGAGGAGAGGCAGGCAGGGAAACATACACACACACACACACACTCAGGAAAGAGGTCGATCGATGGTTTGATTCTCAAATGGATTTTATAAGACATAAAATGTTATTTTTATACATATAAAAGGGATCCATGGATAACCGGGTATGAGGTCTCCCCCTTAATATTCACTTTAGACTATGGCATGGTAGTTGTCTTATTCCACCCTTACCATAAAATATTATTTTTACACATATAAATGGGGTCTGTGGATAACTGGGGTTCCCAATAGTGAAACCAGGGTACTTATGGGGGTCATGAGGGATGGCAAAGGGGTTAGTTGGGGTGCAGGTAGATTATATTTGGAGGGAAGGAAGGAAGGGAACTCTGCCCCGGGGGCTATGGGGGCAATGGGGGCTATGGGGCTATATGGTTACCGGGGCCGACTGGGCTCCTCTGTATCTCTGATTGTTCACAGAACCCATTTCCATGGGGCTCCAGTCTCCTGCTATCTGCAGCTCTCTGGGGGAGGTCACACTCATACTCAGCACTGGCTTTCAGATATATGCACCCCTGAAGCAGATGTCACATAGGAATAATCCCCTTTAAGGGAAAGCCCCAGTCTTAGGGCATTCTCACCACATCCCAGACCAAAGAGACAGCAGAGCTATATAGTATAAACATATCTCCTGGATCAGCACCTCAGTTCTGCCAAGAAATTCTTGGCTAGGAGTCCTGCTGTTGAAACAGCACCCAAATTCACACACTTACAAAACCTATTTCGTGAGTAGAATAAAATAGTGCTAAAGAAATAGGGTCTAAAAACTGGCACCAGATCCCATCTGATCTTGGAAGCTATACAGCAGGGGTGCTCATTACGGTGATCGGGAGCACCTAGGTGATCTTCGGCCCTCTTCTAGGTGATCTTTGGGCCTCACCAGCCGGATGGCGTGCTCCTACCATGCGCACGCACGTACGCTCCCGCCGCCGCCTTTGCGGGGCTTCTTTTGCCAAAATGAGGCTTTAGTGGGCGGGCCCTGGTGCTCGTCTTGCCATGCATGATGTGGTGACATGACCACCCATTGGTTGCTGCGGGGGGGGGGGGGGGAGCAAGGCGAAGGCACGCGCACGGATAGGATGTGAGGCTGTGGGAGGGATGGAGGGAATGTGTGTGTGTGTGAGAGAGAGAAAGAGCCAAGGAGAGAAGAAGGAAGGGCGCCCCCGCTGCATCTGTCACTTTGGGGAAGCACCTCTTCCACTCTTCCTTCTCCTGCCCAGGTAAGGAAGCCTCGAGGGAGGAGGGAGGGGGGGAGGCTGCCGTGGGGAGGCTCCAGCCTCACGTGGGTCCCTCTCTTGGTTGAGTTTCCTGGCCCAGGCAGCAGCCAGGCAGCCCCTCTTCCCAGCCCTGCGCCTTCCGAGCCGCCGCCGAAGCCATATCTGGCCGGAGCGCTGGCGGGTGCGCCTACAAATACCCTCCTGCTGCATGCGTGGGAGGGGCCTGCTGTGCACGGAAGAAGCAGGATGGGATGGGGACTTCCTGCTTCGTGAAAGCACACAGCAGGAAGGAGGAAGGCAACAAAGACATTAAGAGAGAGCACGCGCGCGCAGGCAAGGAGGATCCCCTTCCTGGGTGAGCGTGGCGGCGAGTTCGTGGGCAGGCAAGAAAGAAGCCCCACGCAGACGGAAGGCTGCAATAGGAGCGTGCGCACGCGCATGTGCGCACGCTCACATCTACAACAGGTGATCTTTTCAACTTGATTGTTCATATAGTAGCTCTAATGATGAAAAAGTGTGGGCACAGGGTCAGTCCTGGTTACTTGGGTGGAGCCCATCAATGACTGTCCGTTGCTGCAGTTCATAGTTCAGAGGAAGAAATTGGGGAAACCACCTATGAGTGTTCCCTGCTTTAAGAAACCTTTTGAAATACATGGGGTTGCCATAAATCAAGAGGCAACGTGAAGGTACATGCACGCACATAGAAAGACAGCCTTGAAGAGAAGCTTTGTAGTCAATCATAAGTCATATTTCATCTTTCATATTGTCACCATCAGAGGAAGAATGATCCTACCTCCACATATGATGAAGAGAACCTGGCTCACGATGTCCATGACTTATTTATTGCTGGAACGGAAACGACTGCCACTTCTCTGAAATGGGCAATCCTCCTTTTGGCAAATCATCCAGATATTCAAGGTAAGAGAGATCTACTGCAGCAAGAACAGCATCAGCAGTAACTTTTAAACAATGTGCAAAATCAAAGAAGAGAGAAAATCAGATCCAGCTTCTACTCTTTCTATGAATATGGTAGACATTTACAGTCAACTGGGCAGGGCCTTTTTTCTCTCTTCACCTGCTTAAATATGTTTGAGGGAAACACGTGAGAGGCAGGGCCTTTATAGTGGCTGCTTCCAAAATGTGGAATTTCCTACCAAAAGAGACTGACCAGGATGTCCCCTTTCCCACTGGCCTCCTTCCACAAGCAGACCAAGACTTTTCTCTGCCAGCAGGCTGTTGGGAAAGCATAAGAGGTACATCCCAACAGATTGAGGGGGCATATTTTTGGACAAGCAGAGATTAGCCAGACAAGCAGGGAAGGAGTGTCTGGTGATGAATGAAAACATTTATAGAAAATCTCTAGAAAATCTCTAGGCTAGAAAATCTCTTTCCAGAATGCATGTGGATAAAGGAAAAAATAGACAAACATTTGCCTAAAAGGAAGAAAGCAGGAAATATCAAGGGTGAGGATTGGATGTGTTTGACCCTGTGGGAGTAAAAGAAAGGGAGCATGTGAAATGCTCAAATGGATGGATACAGTATGTATGAAATGAAAACACTTGGATCTATGTATCAATGAAAATGTTTGGAGATGTTCTACTTGATTACTGCAACAACTGTGGAGTTGAAATTGAAATTTCTGTCCACGATATTAACAGCAAAATGGTATTGGATCTTAGTATATCTGTGGTGATTCAGCCTGTTTTAGAGGGCCATGATACTGGTTTTGATGGAGACATTGATGTCAGTTCTGGTAACCCAAGTGATGTGCAAAATGAAGGCACTTTGGTCAATGTGTTTCCCAGTGACCCTGTAGATGAATCTCTTTCTCATGAGAATTCTCTGGTCAGAGAAGAAGACGTTTCACTCCCTAATAAGGTGCTAGGTGGGAATTTTAACGAGATTGAGAACTCTAACGGGCCTGAAGGGGAGTCAAGGATGCAGAGAAGGCAGCTGGAGCGAACTCATCAAACAAATGCAGTCTAAGATAGGGAAAGCGAAAGGGAATTTGTTTCCTACTTAAAGTGGAAACTCAGGCTGAGTTCTCAGATTCCAGGCAACGTTTAGAATGGACATCATGTTCTAGAAATCCTGTTCCTTGGGTCCTGTTTCTTGTCTCCTTGCCTTGTGGATTATTGCATTTCCTTGTATAACTCTTGCTTCAAGATCTTGGATTTTTGCATTGCCTTGTAAACCTTGCAGTTATGATATTTTGCTTCTGGACTCTTTGACTTCATTGACTGGATTATTATTGGATGCTTTCACTTCCTTTTTAACTATCTATATTTTACTGCATTTACTGGAACTTTGTTTACTTCAATAAAATAACTATATATCAAGCTTCTGGTGTTGTGTAAGTGGATCCAGAGGGTCAATTCCTGCTTGGGGTGCAACAATATCTGAATATGTATAGGTGTTGGTCTGGCATAGATATCCCCAAACACAGGTCTACTGGACAGCTTGGTTTGATTTGGGAAGGAATGTGTAATAATAACACTTTAATAATAATAACAACAGCACTTTATTTATAGTCCGCCCTTCTCACCCTGAAGCGGAGTCAGGGCGGATCACAGTAGACATACACAGCAAACATTCAATGCTGTTTTTTGGATGGGACAAAGACAGACAGAACAGAAAGGAGGTATATATTGTGTTGTGTTGACATCCAGTTGAACATCCAGCCTGTCAGTGCATTTGGAATTTGCCAGCCACAGTGGGATGCTGTTTCTCCATCCTCTATGATAAAGAGCCATCAGGACTTCCTCCATCCTTGTGGTCACCAGCATTCTTTGATCTTTTTCTTTATGGTGTTGTAAAGTACTTCCCGCTCATTAGTGGTACCTAATTTCTCTAGTCACAGCTGTAAACTGTTTTTGAACTTCTTAGGTAAATAGTGAGCAGGGCTGGAAGTCAGGTGCTGATGCCGAACTGGGGTTTCAAATTGGCAACCTTTCGGTTGGTAGATCTTATCATTGCTAGTGATTTACCACCTGTGCTAAAGCCCCAACCCATTCTACACTGCAAGATAATCCATGTTATCAAAGCAGAAAATCCACATAATGTGATTTGAACTGGATGTTCAGAGGACCTCTTCATATGGCCTAGGGAGCCATGCCAACGGGCTGGCAGTCACCAGTAAAAGAGAATGCATGTGGGATACTGGTGGTGCCCCGCACGCCCTTCCTCCTTCCCCCTCACATGGTGAGGATGGGACAGGATGCATTGGCACCCTGTCCCCATTATATGGGAGAAAGGGCAGCAACATGCATTGCCCCGCCATCCTTTCTGCCATCATATGGAGTAAAGGGGAAGAAAATGTGGGTGGCTCCATCAAAGCTACGCAAAACCCACTTTCCGCCGCATGGTGGAGGAGGCCTTCCAATACTTACACTCCACTTTGGGATGAATTTGGGTGGAGCCTGAGTGTTGTCTGATGGTGCTTGGCAGTCCCCGTCTGTGAAGAAAAGTAGCAAAATGAGGTTATTTAGCCTCCTGTGAAGAGGTCCGAAATCTACACTGCCATAATATCCAGTTCAAAGAATTTAATGTAGATTTTAAATAGCATCTGTGGAGAGCTTGTTCTTTCTGACTGGGAATAACTATGGCAGGGCAGGCTATCCCACCGCTGCCACCAATTAATGTGGAGGGCTCTCTTTATTTTAAGCTGGGGCTAATTGTGAGGGAACTTTTAATATTGTGAGGGCTCTTTATTTCAAACTGAAGAGGTTTCTACTTTTTCCGCTGCCACCATTCAGGGATTACCAATTCCCCCTCTTATTTAGGATTGAGACACTGGGAGGCAAGTGTGAATGAAACGAAGAATAACAGTGTTTATTTAGAGATCTTGTGAGAGGTCACAGGCACTATAGCATAACAGTTTCAATGTTGGTTTGGAGCTTGTGGTTACTTTTTAAAACAGTACAGTGCTTAGTTACAATAAACTCTTTCAACACTTCAACGAACTTTTGAACTTGTATTCCAGATAATCCTTTACTTAGGTATTATCTGTTCTTCCCTCTTACTATTCTCCTTAATCTAACTGACTCTTCTCACTTTCAGAGTCCTAACCGTGCTACACCAGCACCTAGCTGCTAACCCTCTCCTTGCTAAAGACCAACTACCCCCTCTGACTCCTTGCCAGAGTTCCACTCACTGACTAACTGACTGTCTCAGAGTCCAACTCCCAACTGTCATTTTGAATTTCCAATGGACACTCTTCTGTGTGCTTGGTCTAAGCTCCGCCCACTGGCTTCTAACCAACAGCAAGGTTCTCTACCCCTCTCCCCAGGCAGCTTCCAAGCTCAGCCTTCTCTGGGAAATAACTAACCTAAAATGGCCATTCTTTTAAAACAGAACACAAAATGGCCGCCACACTAAACTGGGCTTCTTTACTGAGCTTCTCCTGGCCTAAAAATAGACAGTTCGTCACAGCATCCAAGACTGGTTTGATGAAAACAACCAAGAGATCCAGGAGCTGTTAGCAAAGAAGAGAACTGCTTACGAGGCACACCTCGCCCAGCCATCTTGCCATGTAAGAAAAGCAGCCTTTCGTCTCGCATGTAGTAAACTCCAACAAAAACTCTGAGACATTCAGAACAAGTGGTGTATCGATATAGCAAAAAAACCACAACGTTGTGCAGATCTGGGTGATCACAGAGGATTTTAAGAAGCTTTCAAAGCAGTGTTTGGACCTACTTATCAGGTCCAAAGCCCCTTATATAGTACAGATGGTCAAACACGAATTGCAGATAAAGCCTCCATCCTGAACCGATGGGCTGATCATTTTCAGAGTCTCTGAACCGAGTAGTTCAAGATTCAGCTATTCAACACATAATACAACAACCAATGAAAAATGAACTGGACACAGCTCCCACTCTAGAAGAGACCCTTGAGGCCATACAGCAGATGAAAAATGGCAAGGCAGCCGGGATCGATGGAATCCCACCGGAAGCTTGTAAACAGGGAGGTCATGTACTTCATGCTAAATTCCACGAGCTCCTTGTGAGTTGCTGGGGAAAAGGTGAACTGCCATCAGATCTCCAAGATGCAGTTATCATCTCCCTGCATAAGAAAAAAGGAACAAAGTCCAATTGCTCAAACTATCGAGGTATAACACTGCTCTCCATTGCTGGAAAAATCCTTGCAAGGATACTCATGAACAGATTAGTTCCTGCTATTGCAGAAGAACTTCTCCCTGAAAGCCAATGCAGCATCAGAGCTAATAGGAGCACCACAGATATGGTATTTGCCCTTAGACAACTGCAAGAGAAATGTAGAGAGCAGAACAAAGGTCTCTAACATTTGTCGACCACACCAAAGCCTTTGACACTGTGAGTAGAAAAGATCTGTGGCAGATCTTGGAACGACTAGGATGTCCCCCCAAATTCCTCAAAATGATTATCCTGTTGCGTGAGCAAGCATGACACACCTCGCGCCAAGAAACATGCGGACACATTGGTTGGATAAGTGGTTGGATAAAATTGGCCACAACTCGTTTATTGAAAGCAGGAACGAAGGGTTGGCGGCCATGCTTGGGTCCTGGATCATGGTAGACGGCCCCCACAAATGCCTTGAGGTGATAGCAAGCCAGGGGTGCGAGCGGCCAATGCCTGTCCACGGAAACTCAGCACCCCAGTGGGCCTGGGCGTTATCCCCCCTAACAACCAAGGGGTGATAAGCCAACCTGATCCAGGGGCCAAGCCACACGCCACACGCCGGACACGGAGCTGCGACAATAACATAACACAATATAATGTCCTAAACATGGTACAATAAATAACAGATACACAGACAGAGCAAAACCAACAATGCAATGAGTAGGGAGGGTGGGCGGCAAGAACAGCCTGCCTCCGAATGAGGCCAGGCAGTCCCGGGCAGCACAAGATACCTGCCCGGGCGGAAATCTGAGCCAGCCAGAAACAGGGAGGGGGCAGGGCGAAGCCAGTCCCCATTGGCTGGCTGGCCTGTATGGCGGAGACCTTCCCGCCATCCGGGGCTTCTGGGAGGAAGAAGCCCCCCGGGCAACAAGATGGCGGGAGGGCAATGCTGCTCCGCAACCCGTCGTGGCTGGTAAGTCAGCCACACCCATTGCGTGAGCAAGCATGACACACCTCGCGCCAAGAAACATGCGGACACATTGGTTGGATAAGTGGTTGGATAAAATTGGCCACAACTCGTTTATTGAAAGCAGGAACGAAGGGGTTGGCGGCCATGCTTGGGTCCTGGATCATGGTAGACGGCCCCCACAAATGCCTTGAGGTGATAGCAAGCCAGGGGTGCGAGCGGCCAATGCCTGTCCACGGAAACTCAGCACCCCAGTGGGCCTGGGCGTTATCCCCCCCTAACAACCAAGGGGTGATAAGCCAACCTGATCCAGGGGCCAAGCCACACGCCACAAAAGGGGGGGGAGGCATCCTAGAACCCCGCCCCTTTCCGCCAACCCAAATTCCTATCCTCAATAAGCGGACTGATGACTGGCAGCAGCCAAGTCCTCATGTGATAGCCACTGCTGTGGAGCCGCTGCTCCGGCCATTCTCCAGGTTGCACACCGATGACTGGCAGCTGCCAAGTCCTCATGCGATAGCCACCGCTGTGGAGCCGCTGCTCCGGCCATTCACCAAGTTGCACACCGCTGACTGGCAGCCGCCAAGTCCTCATGCAATGGCCACCGCTGTGGAGCTGCTGCTCCGGCCATTCTCCAAGTTGCACACTGATAACTGGCAGCCGCCAAGTCCTACTGCGATGGCCACCGCTGTAGAGCCACTGCTCCCAGATTCCAGCCATTCTCCAAGTTGCCACTAGCAGTGTGCGCTGGCCATCTCAGCGGGAGGCGAAGCCATGACCGTGGCTCTGGCCTCCTGGCCGTGACGCCGTGCTTGTGCCGAGCACCTGCTCTCGTGGCCGCAGCCGCCCTGTGGGGGTGAGAAAAATACAAACCAGCAGCCTGTGCACCTTCTGGGAGGCGGCCCGGCCTGATGAAAGAGGTGTATGCAGATGCTTTCCATCCTCCCATGGCCTTGATAACATCAACGGGAATGCCTTCAGCTGCCGCGGCAGTCGCTGCTCCAATCCCGAAGAAGTGTCATCCGTATTCCTGCTGCGGCAGGCCCAATACCTGGAGCGACCTGCGGAAAACTGACAAAAACTGATACTTGGTGAGGGGGGGGGGTCCCCTTACGATGCACCAATAGGGGGGCCCGGGGATGGATCCCTGCCACTAAGGTACCTGGGAAGCGCCTGTGCAGGGCACAAGTTCCCTCTCTCAAGGCCTAGAATGGACCGGTTGACTTCTATACCCCTGTGGTCGGTCTTGGAATTCTGGGTCTGTACAGTCATGGAGGTGCCAAGGATGGATGTATCTCTGCACTGGAAGGCCCTATCGGAGGGATCTGTCCTGGAGATGGCCACCACTTCCCCAGAACGTGAGGCCCCGAAGGACGCGGTTGCGAACACCATAGAAAATAAGTTGACTACATAATGGGAAGAGTAAATCCCTCTGAGAACATGGACAATGGACAAGAGGGACTAGTGTGACCGGGGGCACCTGCCGTACAGGGTGTCCCTGGGCTTGGGATACTGCTAGTTCCAACTCTTAAGGAGTTCCTGCTCCTATAAGACTGGCAAGGGTCCGCACGGCCTGCCACCTTGCATAAGAAGGTAATGCCAGCCAACTACCGACTGTGGTGTGGGCCGAGACCTAACCCCTCTGCTGGGGAATAATGACATGTCGGACCTCTTCTTCCCCAGCCGGGAACTTAGTTGGAACTTGGCGGGCAGGAGGCCTGTGTCTGGTACTGGGGAGGGGAGACCCGTCTTCCTTGGAAGCATGCCAATGCATTTGTAATTTCCTTACTTACACTGAGAAAGAGACGTTAGCCTGCAACATATCAAGACAAATCGCACGACACCTCCGGAATAGTGATGATGCTAGAACAGGCCAAAGTCCAGGTGGCACACTCCAGAAAGGTGCAAAAGGCTCGAATGCGGCACAGCTGATTACGTAACCCCTGAGAATGGCCTGATCAAAATACCAATGGTAGTGATATGTGAATGCCAGGAGGAGGATGAAGATAGTAACAAAAGACACAGGTCTACCTGGAACATCTGGGACTCTCTGATGCAAATCCATAGGGTACGTCCATGGAAGTGGATTCTGAAAAAATTGCCTCAGAGAGTGGGGTGTTACTCGGACAATGGTGCAACCCTGGGCATGGCCAAGTCAAATACCAAAAATTGTTAGCTCTAGAAGCCTTGGAGATTGAAGTCAAACAACAGATACTGGACCCCATAGCATATAATTGGCCTCTCAGGAGCAAATCGGTGAGTACACCCAAGTAAGTGAATTGCTGGGCAAATTCTTCAGAAAGTAAAGTAATACCAGACGAAAGCTTGGATACAGAGCGGCAATATGAAAAATTGCTGTAAATCAGCAGGATAACGAGACCTGAGCTCTCAGCAGCGGTTGGAATACTGTGCAGGAAGAGCCGTCACCCACAAAACATGGCAATGCACTGATAGACTGGACCATAGAAAACGAAGGATTGCTGCTACGCCATGGCTGAAACAGAGGATGAATCTGTAGCAGGAGCATGCAAACAATAGAATTGGCTGCCCATAGCACTGCCGATGCCAATTATAATATAAGAATGCCATGGACACGGGATGACTGGGCTGGAATATTGCAAATCAGGAGGTGTGATTGCAGGAATCCTGGCAAAGTCTTGCTGCAAAAGACTCCTGCTCCGATGCAGCTAGCCCATTTTATAGAGTGGGATACCTTCCCCAAACTCTTGCAGCAAGCTAATCCCATGAATGGTTGATTAAAGGGGGTAGTCATACCTGTGTATGTATGCCCCCAAGGTCCTCCATTGAATTACTCAGGAATGGGTCGCAATTGGAAACGTGCTGCCTCTGTGTAGGAATAAATGCCCTGGACTGGCCATGAGGCTGTCTCCGATCACTGGCTAGTTCACCAGCTGGCTTCTCTGGAAACTATCCTTGATGAATGCAGGGGAATGTCTCTAAGGCCAGTCAGCAACCCCAATCAGTGCAGCAGCAAGGTCAGTTATATAAACTCAGGAGGACACCCAAAGGGGCCTTGACATTCCTGGGGGCGGACGCTGGTCAATGGAGACTGTCTCCTGAGGGGCGGAAATGGAGGTCTGGAAACCAGATAGGATGCTATAGATCGATGGCTTGTTGCAATTTCTGCTACCGCAATGAAAAAGGGGGGGGGGGTCATGGTGTCATCCCCTCAGCTTAGGTAAGACCTCACTTGGAAGACCTCACGCTGGAAGGTGTCGCGATGAAGGAAACTGACGAAGGTCTGGAGACCATGCACTAAGAGGAGCATCTTGGAGAACTGGGCACGTATAGCTTGCCGTAGAAAATGCTGAGGAGACATGGTAGCTTCAAATAAATCTGAGAGGAAGCCATGAGCCAGAGGGGCAGCTCAGAATACCGCTGCCCAGAAAACTAGGGCACAAAAGACCATGGATTGAATTGCAGGAATCGAGATTCCCCCCTGGTCATATGAGAGCTGCTTGACTGTAGCTGCTGTTCCGCGGTGGAACTCTCTGCCTTGAGGTGCGCTGTAAGCTCCTACCTGCAGGCCATATCTGTTGTTTCCGGCTTCTTGCCTGGCCGACCTCTGGGTTGTGCTTTTCATGATTGAAGCAACCTGAAACACAGAACAGCAACTGGACAAGAACAATTAGCACCACAGGGCAAGCGAGGGGCACCCAGACAGGAAAGAGGCACCAGAAAGATGAGGAAGGTCATCCTGACAATGGGAGGGCCAGGGCTCTCACACCGGAGGTGCCACTGGGGGCCTCAGAGAATGACGCATAAACAGTTGTGATTGCAGGGAGCATCAACCAGAGCAGCACCCGTTGGGCTGCTCACATGTATGCATGTATATGAATATGCAGTGGATGCTCCCTCCCCAGAAGGTCACCATGGCCCGATGGACACATGTCGTAGGTACCCCGACAGATGCTGCAGGGCAAGGGGGTAGGACTAAATGGCCCCACCTGATCTCTTCCCACTCTGCAGATGTCTTCCCACTGAAGCGGTACCTATTGATCTACTCACCTGTGAGTTGACAAACTGCAAGTTGGGCCTCCTGGCTTGGCAGGCATGGGGGAGGAATCTCCCCATTCTTTGCGTACATCCTGGGGATACTGTATATATGGCTTTGTAAACAGTTAAATTGGCCTCCCTACAAAGTGGCCCTGAATGATGTTATTAATGATATTAATGATGTAAAATTATATAGGTGTCTGTTGCTATGGACAATGTGACTTCCTTCGGGCTGCAAGGGTTGACAACAATCTACACAATATGATGGTTGGGAGCTCACCCTGACCCGGGCTGGATTCGAACTCATGACCCTGCAGTCAGCAGAGCTCATGATGCAACTGACTCGCCACCAGCTGCGCCACAGTCCCGGTGGGATGCACTGGAGGCTGGGACTGCACAGGGGTGTAATGATGTTGATTATTTGTGTGTAAATGTTGTGTGACATGTGTTAAAATGTATGTTGTTTTGAATGTTCTATGGTTTGTTTCTGTGGGTGAAACAGAAGGGAGGCATGGCAGAAGCTTAGAAGAGCTGTCGCCATGGCAACCAGGGCTAGAGGCTAGTAGAATGTTCAGGTTTGAATTCTACAGTTGGAAAAGAGCGGGAAGCCAACTGCCAAATGAGAGGGGGAGAAGTTATGTTCTAGTTGAGAGTGTCCTAAGGACTGAAAGAGAACGGTCCAGTGTTAGTGTGTGTCTTAAGGTCTGCTAGTGAGCAGTCCAGTTAAAGGGTATAGAGACCCTAGTTAAAGTTGCAGGGGTTTATAGAGGTTTAGTGGAAACCCTATAATAGGTCCCCATTGTGTTATGTAACAGAAAAAGTTGTGCCTCTAAGGAAGTTTGAAACCAACCAAGATTGTACCCATTTGTGTCAAAATAAATTGTTTGCATCTTAAAAGGAAAACACCTCTCCTGATTCTTTTATTGGTGGTGGCCCTCAAAGTCAGTGGTCAGCCGGATAAATGGTGGCAGCGTGGTCAAGTGGTCACTGAGAAGTTTTAAAACTCCAGTCAGTTAAATGGTGAAGGGGTGAGACAGTACCCTGCCAATAAACGTGAAGTTGCTGAGGTAACTTCAAGGTTTCCTTGGATTGGAGGTCAGCAGTGTGGACATAGAAAGATTGTCCAGTCTGAGGCCGGTCAAGAAGTGGAGTGGTCACATATTGGCGGCAGCGGTGGGATCTTTATGAGAGGGTCCACCCTGTCCAGCCGGTTGATTTGAACGTAGCTTCACCGCAAGGGGTTAGAAAAGCATTGAATGCCTTGTACACAGAACATGTATGTGCAGACACTCAGAGGCTATTTGATGGCCGCAATGGTAGCCTGCACCAGCAGGGGGTGCCCCACACTGAGTAGGGGGCTGAACACGAGGAACATAGCATGCTGTGAGCAGAGAACCTGTATAAGCAGACAGTCAGAGGCTATTTGGTAGCAGCAATAGCAGCTGTTTAATGATCCAGTGACTGGCCACCAGGAGAGCTGTCGCTGCCTGATCCTTTGCATACATCCTGAAAAGTAGTATGGCTTTGTGAAGCAGTTGGATTAGCCTCCCCACAAATTAAATGAAAGAAAAAAGGCACCTGGGAAGGAAGGGAATTACCCCCCCCCCCCCCACACACACACACACACATACCCACACCTCTGAGCTGAATGCAGGAGAGGGGGGGGGAGGGAGAGCAAGCAGCAAAAAGTCCCCAACTGGGAACAAAGGAGGGGCCTGCTACCGGGAGGCCGGCAAGGCCTGGCAGCTGAAGGTGAGGAATGGACGGAGGGGGTGGGCCTAGCTGGGCCCAAGGCAAGTAGTGGGGGAGTTGGGCCCCTGGGAGGATCTCCCCCACGAACGAGCCCTCCCCAAGCAGAGAGCAAAAGGCAGGCCAAAACAAAAGGCCTGAGACTGGGCTGCAGGAGCCGAGCAGCAGGCCCACAAGCTGAGCGGGAAGGCAGGCAGCCATGGAAAGGAAGAAGATCCCTTCCATGGGAGCCCGCAAGGGGGGGAGGCCCAGCTGGGTGCTTGGCCCGAAGAGCCAGCCCCCCCTCCCCCAAGGAGCCCAGACGGGGCCTGAGGCCCAAGAAAAGATGAACCCTGGCACCAACCAACAAGCTGCAATGCTGGAGGGGTTCTGGGTGAAGCTCCTGCTGCCGCTGCTCCTACACACACGAGTGACGCTCAAAGGGGCAGGCTGCTGCCCAGGGCCGCTCGCTGCTGCTGCTGCTGCTCCGCTGTTGTTCCAAGAACAGCCTGCCTCCGAATGAGGCCAGGCAGTCCCGGGCAGCACAAGATACCTGCCCGGGCGGAAATCTGAGCCAGCCAGAAACAGGGAGGGGGCAGGGCAAAGCCAGTCCCCCCATTGGCTGGCTGGCCTGTATGGCGGGAGACCTTCCCGCCATCCGGGGGGCTTCTGGGAGGAAGAAGCCCCCCGGGCAACAAGATGGCGGGAGGGCAATGCTGCTCCGCAACCCGTCGTGGCTGGTAAGTCAGCCACGCCCATTACATGAGGGCCAGCACGGTCAAATCA
The DNA here is from genome assembly GCA_030556195.1 of Anolis apletophallus. Taxonomy (NCBI): domain Eukaryota; kingdom Metazoa; phylum Chordata; class Lepidosauria; order Squamata; family Anolidae; genus Anolis; species Anolis apletophallus. Next base: position 11,197,526 of record JARBWK010000010.1, read on the forward strand.
GATATGGCGATGCTCTCTCAGAGCCATTTATAATAACTAATGGAGTGAAACAAGTTTGTGTTCTTGCACCAGCCCTATTTACAATCTTCTTCAGCATGATGCTGCAAAGGGCTATGGCAGATCTCGAAGAAGACGACGGCATATATATATATATAGACTATCGTACCGATGGCAGCTTGTTCAACTTAAGCTTTCTGAGGGCTCACACTAAGACTCTAAACTATCTAGTCCGTGAGCTGCTTTTTTTCCATCTGCGCAGACAATCCTCCTTGCCTGTGCTTGTCTTCATTGCCTTCCTCCTTCCTGCCCCATCCCATCCTGCTTCTTGCAGAAGCAGTCCTGCTCAGCAGATATGGCATGGCGCTCCATCCGGCTGGTGAAAAGATCACCTATCCTGCACCCCCTTTGTCCGTGAGCTGCTTTTTGCACAATACCTGCAGAGCTGTTTGGAGAGCTGTTTGGACTGGAAGTCAGGCTGAAGAAAATGGAAGTTCTCTACCAGCCTGCACCACAGGAAGAACACCATCATCCCCACATCAGTATAGGAAAATCTGTGCTTAAGTCCATTCAGCAGTTCACCTACCTGGGAAGCATAATCTTTTCAGACGCCAAGATTGATAAAGAGATAGATCACAGACTAGCAAAGGCATATAGTGCATTCGGAAGGCTTCACAAAAGAGTCTGGAGTAATAAACACCTGAGGCTAAGTACAAAAATCAGTGTGTTCAGAGCTATTGTACTGTCTATTATCCTTTATGGAACTAAAACATGGGTCACCTATCGCCAACACCTCGAACGCTTTCATCAGCGCTGTCTTCGTTCAATCCTAAATGTATACAGGATTGACTATGTGACGAATGTTGCTGTCCTTGAGCAAGCAGGGATCACCAGCATTGAGGCCATGCTATTGAAAACACAATTGCGGTGGGCAGGGCACGTCTCTAGGATGGAGGACCACCACCTCCCAAAGATACTACTCTATGGTGAACTCGCCACGGGTCAGTGCAAGAGAGGCGCCCCCAAAAAGAGATATAAGGACTCCCTGAAACAACATCTCAGGCTCGGCCAGATTGATCACCAACAATGGTCCATCCTGGCCTCACATCGGGAGGCATGGAGACGCATTATCCATAATGTTGCGGCCTCTTTCGAGAAGACACGTCAAACGGGTCTCGAAGAGAAACTACAACGCAGAAAGAACTGGAACTTGGAAACAACATCACCCAAGGAGACTTTCTGCTGTGCTTTCTGCAACCGGACTTGCCTATCTCGGATTGGCCTTTTTAGTCATCAACACGTTTGTAAAAAGCATGGGATGAGTCCTTCCTAAGAATCTTCATTCGCGAAGTAATGCCAGAGAGATACATAGCTGTGTAGAAGGGGCCAAAGAAGACACATATGGAATAAACATATTGGAAATAGATTTGAAATGCATGGACCACAGAAGACTTACTTTCCTCTGTGTAAGTCTTGCCAAAGAAACCTTAAAATAACTTGCCCTAAACTGGCATGGACTTGAGGACATGTAGCAGCTAATAAAATATCCATTTCAGTCAGGATAGGGCCACCATATGACCATATGAAGATGGAGTGCATTTTCAATATGAGAAATAAGGGATTAATCTCCAGATTATATAAATATATTCTAAAATACAATTTAGACAATAGAATAAAACCTGTTATGATCTTTCTGGCCAGATACTTGGGAAAAAACATAGAATTGGGGAAATGGGAAACCTTTAAATGGAAAATAGGTTTAAAATCTCAGTAGCAGGAACCATTCGAGCAGTGTTTCTCAACCTGGAGGTCAGGACCGGGGGGGGGGGGTCGTGAGGGGGTTTCAGATGGGGTCGCCAAAGACCATCAGAAAACATATATTTCTGATGTTCTTAGGAACCCTTTTGGCAGAGAAAACTGAAGATCTTTCTGCCTGTCCTTCTCTTTCTTTTTGGTAACAGACAGCGAATTCTCCCACCAAAAGTCCCCCTCCTGCTGTGATTAGCTGGCCTTGCAGCCAAGGGGAGGACTCCTTCTGAGATTCCAAGAGGGGACGGGAGAGCAAGTGTGCTCGGAGTATACACGCGTAGTGTGCATGTGCAGGCAACAGAGAGCACGTGAGGTTGGAGGGAGGCTTGCGCCAGCAAGTCCCTTCAAAGCATGGGGGTTTTCTGTGGGAAGTTTTGGAAGCTATCCTTGATGTTTTGGAAACATAGTAATGGAAGCAAATAACATGCTCACCAACATGGTTAAGAAAAGCCCAGCAATGCGCTTTCTAGGTCTATTCAGAGAGGGCATTAACCGGTAAGTTAAAGAAATATGGCAATACAGCTTTGTTTCAGCAAGAATAGTTGTAGCAAAATCATGAAAGGGAGAAAGAAAATTAATAAAGACATATCGGAGAGAGAAATTAATAGATTATATACAAATGGCCAAGGTGTCTTTTAACTTTGAGGTTAAAATAATGAAGAATTTGTAAGTAAATGGCAGCTGGCCTTTGCATAGCTTGTAAAGAAGACAAAAGTTGACTAAGAATACTGCAAGGGGAACTATTTAAGGAACTTATAGGAAACTAGCTGTACCCGGCCACGCTTTGCTGTGGCTGACTGTGGTGGTTTCCAAAGTGAAGTCCTGAGAAAGTAGTGGTATTAGACTCAGTTGGAAGGGACTCCCAAAGGTCTTCTAGTCCAGCCCCCTCCTTTATGAGAGGCAGAGATATTGAGTTACTATTTTATTAGTATTGATTATTAATATTTTTGGAGTCAGTTGAAAGGGACTCCCAAAGCTCATCTAGTCCAGCCCTCCTTTTTATGCGAGTCACAAAGATTGGAGTTACTATTTTACTATTACAATTTTTATTTTTATTATTCTCAGTTGGGACTCCCAAAGCTCATCTAGTCCAGCCCTCCTTTTTATGCCAGTCACAAAGATTGGAGTTACTATTTTACTTACAATTTTTATTTTTATAATTATACATTATCTATTATACATTATTATTTTATAATTATATTGGACTTATTAATTTTTATTGGACTAATTTTAAAGGGACTCCCAAAGGTCATCTAGTCCTGCCCCCCTTTTTATGGCAGGTAGGAAGATGGGAGTTACTATTTTATTATTATACATCATCTTCATTATTATTATTCTCCTACAATTGGTGAGGGGGGGGAGGAGTGATGGAGAAAAGGACAGGAAGGAGGGAAAGAAGTAAAGGAAGGAGAAGGGAAGTAGAGAAATGGAGGAAGGGAAAGAAGGAGGGAGGGAGGGAAGGAGAGGGTTGGAGTGGATGGGCTTTAGGGCTCCCTTCCAATTGGTTAGCCATCTGTTGTGAGGGCTTTGATGGTGTCTTTCTGGCCCATGAGGTTGGGCTCTTTTGCAAGAAATGTGAGTTGGATTGCAACCCCTACGACCCCCACCCTGGCACCTGCCTCCTTCCCTTGTGCTCTGGGAGTGTGTGTGTGGGATGAAGAGACTGAGTGTGTGTGCAGAGAGTGTGGCCTCCCTCCCTCCCTCTGTTTTTGCCTTCTCTCGCTGTCTCTCCTCCTCCTCCTCCTCTTCTAACCTTTTCGTGCTGCTGCCTCCTCTGAGCTCTCCTTTCCCAATGCCCTGCGCTGTGTGGCTGTGTCTCTCTGTCCTCCCTCCCTCCCTCTCCTCTCTCTCTCACACACACACATACACACACCAGGGAGGGAAAAGCGCAGCCTGGCTTTGTAATGAAGCAAAGTGCAGGCAGAGCCCCTCCTGTCGCTGCCGGGGAGAGAGAGAGAGAGAGGGAGAAAAGAAGGTGGCTAGCTGCATTCACAGCTGGGGCTCCTCTCCAGTAGCACGTGCTTATGCTGTGGAGGAGGGGCTAAGGAGGAGCAAGGGAGGCTGCTCCTTCTCCCGGCCCCCTCCCTCGGCCCTCAACGTTCTAAAAGGTCGCTGGCAGCGGAGAGGCTGGGGTGGGAGTTCAGTTGGCAGTTTTTTGGGGATCGTTTTTTGGGGTGTTGGGAGGTATGTAGGTCCGGTTTTTTTTGCTGTTGTCTGTAGCTAGTGTAATGGTCCAGTGGGTTGTCAAGTTTGGTGGTTGTGGGAGCCATAGTTTCTTTGTCTATATACGACATTAAACGGACTGACCAAAAATATATATGGAGATAGGTATCATAGTGAGCAGGATAGAAGTCTATGGTGGTGTTTGCTGTGTTTGTTGCTGTCTCTGAAAGCCATGAAATTGTCATGAACTAATTGCTTTTTGGGAGTCGTCATCTATGAAATTATAATAAATGTATAAATGTTTCATTGGACATTATTAGCATCCATGAATAATAATTCTGAAATAAACTTTAGTATTCATAATAACACTTTCATCCATTGCCCTCTTTTTCCACAGATAAAGCCTATAAGGAAATAGAAGATGTTTTGTGCTCCTCTTCCTTCAGCTATCAAGATCTGAAGAAGCTCCCTTATACAAATGCTGTGCTTCATGAGATTCAGCGTTTAAAATATTCCCTCTTATTAGGTGTCCCAAGACAAACTGCCAAAGACGTGAAGTTGAGAGGTTTTCTCATACCTAAGGTACAGGATATAGATTGTGGGAGATGTACTCACATAGGACAGAGATAGCATGGGGTAGTGGTTTGAACATTGGATTAGGGGCACATCTATTAACATCTACTGAAACATGTTGACTGAAAATTTTGAAAGATTTACCCACAGCCAGGGGGGGGGGGGGTTGTCGTGTCAGAAGCAACTTGAGAAACTGCAAGTCGCGTCTGGTGTGAGAGAATTGGCCGTCTGCAAGGACGTTGCCCAGGGGACACCCAGATATTTTGATGATTGAGGGGCGAGGGGTCTGATGTTTTGCACATACTCATTGGGGTTGGAGGCTTTGGAAAAAAAACCAACCCAACTCCTCCACAGCTCTGAATCAACAACTACTATGGATCCTGGAATCATGCTGGCTTCAAGTTTATCAGTGGACTGCCCAGGCCTCCACTCAGTTCCTCCGCTTGACCTGTGATCCTGCACATTCGGTTCACTTCTGCCTGTGCCACTTTCATCAAACATTATATAATCTTTGTAGATGTGCCCCAACACTCCGCTGACCAGGGTTAGAATCATCTATGGAAACCCAGTGAGTGATCTTCTGCAAGTCATGTGCTCTTAGCCTTAGAGGACTACAAAGGCAAAACAAACGAATCTTATCAAGAATATGCCATGATTTTAGGGTTACGATAAAAAAACCCAAAATGACTTGAAGGTGCCCAATAACAATCCACACAGGAACGTCTTGTTCAGTGTAATATTTTTATGAGTTCAAATATTTCCTTTTCTATGAAAGGTACAATTGAGAAAATATTCTCTTGGCTTTTCTTCGTGAACGAAGATTGAAGAAGGACTCATCCCACGCTTTCTACAAGCATGTTGATGACTGACCTTTGAGCCTGTGAAATGGATTTTTCTGGTGGAGTGCAGTGTGCACAGAACTGGCCTCACCCTTTAAACCAAAGGTTCATCTGCTAGGACCTAGCAAAGCTTGGACGGTGGCAGCAAGGCCCTCAGGTCGTAGGTTTGATTAGAGTTACCTTCTCTTAGATGGTTGACCTTTCAGGGTTAGATGAGCACTATCTGCCCGTTTTTGAATTTAGTGTTTTCCTTCTCTTAGGATGGTTGCCAAAAGGCTGGAGAGCCCATCCTGCCCATTGATGCTCTTAGTCAGACCCATCGGTTGTGACCTGTCTGGCATGGGAGGCTCTACCGGTGACTATTATGCCACTGCCAGCATAACTCACAACTTCATTAGGGTACGCAAGTCTCTCCCCCATGACAAGGGGGCGCCAATGCAGAGACATGTGCATAAACAGTACATGAGTACAAAATAATATCACATAGAAATTATAAAAAAATAACCACTTTCAACACATAGAATAAAAAAATTATATGAGAAAATATTCAAAGCTACTAAGAATCTACATTGCATTAAAATACATAAAACCTGGTGGTGTACTGAGAAGCTGTTGTGCCATTCGCCAAAGCAGTGAGTTTCAAAATGGGAACTGGCAAAGGTTAGAACCATGGTAGACCTGCTTACATAGAGGTTTAGTTCCCCTGCTGTTTTGCTTTTCCTTGTTTTTTAAACAAATGTTTATGGATGGACAATAATAAGAATGCTGTTTGGATTCCTTTGGTCATGTCGATAATGGAGGTGACCCCCCTTCTCAGGGCTCTGTAAAAGATAGTTTAAAACCAAGGGATTCATAGTTTTTCCAAGAACACCAGGGTGGAGGGATCCCATAATCCCCTAGCTCTCCCCCATGTGGGAACCAAAGTCCCTTCCCATGGCCCCGTGGTCCCACATGGCAAGCCCCCTGTAACCCACACTTTATGGACTTTCTATGAACATTTTCCCAACTTTTAAGGACTCTTTTAGGACTCTTTCCCCTACCCAAAACTTTATAAAACAAATAAATGTTTTCTTATGAACTTTGGTGGGTGGTGGCGCAAATCGGGACGTGTTATGTATTCTCACGGCAAGACCCCCAAATTCCATTTGACATGAATGTCTACACTAGCTGCTTGATGCCTCAGGTAAAACCGCATTAGTCTGGAGAAAACTGGAGCCCGAAGAAGCAGGAGGGTGCCCTCCACTCCCCATCCCCCTCAAGTAACTGGAGAGGCCTGCTAGCATCATAGGCCCTCCAAGAGTTCTCCTGACATGCCAAAATGGCTCATCGGGAGGGGGAGGGGGATGGATTTATCTCCTTTCTGCATGCGACTTTGCATGTCAGGAAAGTTCTCTGGAGGGGTCTGTGCCTTGAGTAAGTTTTTGAGAGGAAATGGACACTGGAGAGAGGCTGGATGCCATTCCGGGTAAACATTTGGTTAACTAAGATGTCATCTAGTTATCCACCCCCAAGGAAAAGCCTGGGGTTTGGGTTCCTTCTGGGTTTGGGGCCTGTGTAGATGTGCTCTGACTTTTCCTTTGGGTTGAGTTACTATCCACCAATTGAATGAATTATTTCACTGTAATTAAATTTAGCCAAGAAGGAAGTCTGCCATGATTAGCACATTCTTGGATGGTGTGCTTGGATGGAACTTTGTCAATTGTGTTGTGGTAGTTTTTTCGGGCTATACGGCCATGTTCTAGAAGCATTCTCTCCTGATGTTCCTGGGATAGCAGAAATAGCTCTTTTGCATTATTTATTGGACACTGGGACATCAAGCAGACATACTGGGAGATTACATACCTTGATGCACAAAATCAGTCTTTCCCATAAGTGTGGTGTACAGCAATCATATAACTAGGCAGGAATATGTTTGCATTATGCATGAATAATTTATGAGCTCAGCAATTGCAAAAAACAAACAAACTAACTAAACAAACCTTAGTTGGGTTAAGATAAGTGATCAGGGAGCCAATTCCCACAAAATCCACATTTCTAAGAGAGTTGTGCATGTGCTTGTTTGTCTGACATTTGTTTCTGCCTTTCAGGGGACAATTGTTATACCAAATCTAAACTCTGTTCTTCTTGATCCAAAGTACTGGAAGTCTCCTAAAGAGTTCAATCCAAAACATTTTTTGGACCAGGATGGTCACTTTGTTGCTAGAGAAGAGTATCTGGCATTTGGTGCAGGTAAAAGTAGTTCGCAGCAGCTTCCGATTTATCACTGTGTCTTCTGGGGCATTTCCATGATCAGATTTCCTGCAGCCTCTGTCCTTTGTGAGTCAGTGCAGTTGCTGCTCTCGGGCACATATTAATCAAGGCAGCCAAACATTTATTGCAATTATGGCCCAATTAAGAAGCATAAACTAATACAGAATGGTGCAGTTATGGGAAATCAGAGATTTTCTGCCAATAAATCCTATAAAAATCAATGAGAGGGAAAAATGGGGAGAAAGACATGGGTTATGGATGTTAGTATGGGTGAAAGGGTTATTCTATCAATGACATAATTGTAGTTTCTGCATCGGTTGCCCGTCCCGCCTTTGTTCCTCACTATTTTGTTTGTGGTATGTAATAATATTGAAATGTTTATGCTGCTTTCTTCTTAATTTAAACTGTTTCTCTGATTTTTTTAAAAAGACAACTTTATCTTATTTATGCCAGGGAGAAAACAAATCAAAGAGATAGAAGGGATTGCAACTTGTACACTCCTGAAAGATGCCCTTTCAACCTTTATTCATAACTGCTCAGTGATAGAGAGTTCACCGTCTTTCAATGCTTAGGCGAAATGGCTTCTCTTGCAGTTTGAATCTAATGGGTAACTTAATGGGTAAGCTTACCAATCCATAGTCCTCACTTTCTGCCTTTGTTTCCCCTGCAGGGTCTCGGGCATGTTTGGGGGAGCACCTGGCAAGGATGGAGCTCTCTATCTTCTTGGTCAACCTGCTGAGGGCCTTCCGTTTCCAGGTGCCTCCAGGAGTCAACGAACTCAATGAAGATCCTACACCAGGAGTGACAACACCACCCCCTCCTTATAAAGTGTGTGCTATTCCTCGCTGTAGTTCACCATAAAACATACAAACATAATTGCAACGGCATATACTTTATTTCTGTACTTTTGAACCAAAACCACACTTCATTTCATTTTACAAATTTCTTTCTCGTGCTTAAGACTTGAAGCACACCTGTGATGTAAGTCATTCATAAGTATATTCTGTTTCATTCTCAGTTCAAGTTTTTCAGTTTTAAAACTTCCTTCTGTGTATGGATATAATAGGGCTAAAGTAGTATAGTGTGTTGTGGGTTGTCTATTTCTCTGGGGATCTGTTTTCATATCCTCACTTTGCCATGGAAACACCTAGGCAATCTTGCGAAACCGTACACTCACAGAGGAAAGTCATGATAAATCATTTTGAACAAATGTTACTGAGAAAACCTTGTGATCGGTTCACCTTAGGGTTCCCCTAGATCTAAAAGACATACTGCAGCATCCCATACATTTAGGGAAGTGGCAGACCTCTCTGAAACATTCCGTGTTTCTCAGCTACAGTAAGAACTGTGTCCAGACCACAATATGTATCAGTATCAATGATATTCGAGCACGAATTTGGAAGGTCTTGCCCTGGGACAGAGAACGGCCAGTTCCACCAAAGAGGATCTGTTTACCCTAGCGAGAAAGAAGTACGCAAAAAGACAAACAAAAAACCCCCTGAATTTTCCCAAATAAATCTCACCAAAGTTGAAGAAAAGCCACCATGTTGTTTATTTCATTCCAACTGGAGCAGATGTCAAACTGCAATCATTTCAGTAAAGACTTTGAGACAGCTGCTAATCCGTAAGTTAAGAAACAAGGAAGGGAAATATCTGAGGATATTATATAAAGCAAAAATTTCAGATAGTTCAATTGTGAAATACTCTCGTCATATATTGTAATATATTCAAATATAATAAATCAAATTGTCAAAGTTACAGTCTTGTCTTATTGATCATAGTACTTATGATGTAACAAGTAAATGGAACAGAGAATGACGATTACTTCACCAACCCAAAATAAATTGAATGAATGAAATACTATAATATAATAAACGTTATTGCATTGAGTTAACTAGATATTCAATTTTAACAAAGCAACCAGCAAACATACTGTGGCTCAATTAAACATACAAATTAAAGATATGGAGTCAATATTACAATAATAATACAGTTCATTTTTTACATGACATATAACCCAATTGGGAATATTATAAGAGAACAAAATAATACACATTATATCTACATTTCATAACAGTCCATCCACGTGTTTTAGTTCTTGAAAACTGATGAATTAAATCCCATAAATAGTGAGTGCCCTAAAGAAAGAACAAGGTCTAATTTCCAGGTGTATACCGTGGAATGTAAAGATATCCGTAGTGAGTATCAATTTTGGAGAAATGTGATGGCTAATATAGTGGAGCCAAAGCGGGAGTTGCAGTTGACTCAGCATCAATCGAAGGTGTCTATTTGCCGACAGGAAATGGATTCGGCGACGCCCCCTGTTTCGCCTTCAATTAGGCTTTCTCAAGGTGGAAATGTGTATAGTTCATGCATAAGATGTTGGCTAAATGATCTATAATAGACATGGAAAGAAAGAGGAAGGGAATCCCTTAAAATAAAGCAGGTAATGTGGAAAGGACTGCATATCTATAATAAAAAGGTTAACTAAGCAGATAGGCTAAGTTAAGTATTGGAGCGAAAACATCCCAGTGGTGGAGAGTATCGAAGATTTGTCTTGGAGAAGAAATGGCAGGTAAGTTCCACCACACAAAATTAAGGCATGTAGTGAACTAAAGGAAAATGAGATGGATAAATATAGAGCAAGAAGGATGAGGAACAGGTGGATCTAGATTTGGATAATATTAAGGCCCAATGTGACCAGTTACACCAAGACCTCAAAAAAATCAAGTTGGATAAACTAAGATGGGATGAATCGGACTACAAAAACAACAGAATATACAAATGGACATTCAAATCTATAGCCAGATTTAAATCTAAACAAGTCAGATTCTCCCAGGAATCCCTTTTATCCTCTAATACAAATGAGGACCCCGGTGTCCATTCCGATTCTTCAGCTGGTTCCTCACATGGAAATAGATATCCTCTTAGGAGCCGCAACAACTCTCACCCTGCTAGGTCCAATAGAAATTTTTGCCAGGCCCCCGGGAATTAAAAAATGACCTAGTAGTTAACTTGTCTGATTATCCTTTGTCTCCTACTGAATACCACATTCTCAATAAAGGATTATCCTTTGTAGCAACCCCTTTCTGCTCAGACTTTACTATTAGAAAAGATCTTGCTTACCTTTTCTGTTCTGTGAGCCTAAGTGAATTTTTTTTCTAATAATCCCACCATTCTTTCCCAGACCACATCCAAAACTCTTTACTAAAAGTACCTTTACTCCCACTCTCATTTCTAATACTATAAGAATTTTAGAAAACACCATTCTACAGGAGGTGCAATAAATCAACCACTGATCTGATAGACATCACCCAAACCTTTCATCCTCTGACTTACATATTCTTTTTTTAAAAATAAAGTATGTTTATTGCGTTTTGAATAGACTTTTGTTACAATGGGGGAGGGGTGAAATAGAAAAAGAAAGAGTTACGTTTATTTCAATTATTACTACTGGTAACAGGGAAGGGAAAAGGAAGTGTGACACGGAGGAGGCTTTAAATTAAAATTACAGAGGGGGTAAGAGAGAAAGATATAGGGAGAATAGATAGATGGGGAAAAATTACAGATTTGTGAGGGGAAAGTATATACAATGTGACTTCCAACTCCTTCGTGGAGGAAGATTATTAGTTCAACCTTGTTACTTAGCATGTTTATTTTTCTTTGTATTTTTCATCAAAGTATGTCTCAATCCGTGTCCAGTCCGTCTGATGTCTAGAATTCGGAGTATTCTTCCTTAAATAGAATGTCAGTTTGTCCATGTCCTTTATGTCAAAGATTTTTTCCAGCCATTCTCCTTTTTCTGGTATCTTATCTGTTTTCCATAGTCTGGCATATGTTATTCTTGCTGCTGTTGATATATAGAAAAACAGTTTATCTTCATTTTTATCCAAAATAATGTCTTTGTCTGTAATTCCTAATAAAAAATACTCTGGTTTTAATGGAATTTTTTTGTTCAAAACCATTTGGGTTTCTTTGTGAATCATTCTCCAAAAGGATATAGCCTTGGGGCAAGTCCACCACATGAGAAAATAGCTTCCTGTATGTTTATGGCACCGAATTATTTTTGTACATTATGCTTATTTTTTTTGGTGTCATGTACCAACGATGAAAAATTTTCATCCAATTTTCTTTTAAGTCTGCCGCGTATGTGTATTTGAGTTTCTTAGACCAAATTGTTTGCCACTCATTTAACCTAATAGGTTTCCCTATATTTCTAGCCCATTTCACCATGCAATTTTTCATTGTTTCCATTTCTGTTGCCCATTCCAAATGTTTGCTATATAGTTTTGTTATTATTATTTTTCCTGAAGATATAATTTTGTCCCAAAAATCCTCTTTCTCATCAAAACCAGCTTTTTTATCCTTTTCATACGTTGCTTTAATTTGGTAATATTGTAGCCAGGTTATTTCTTTGGATAGCTGGTTTAACTCATCTTGTGTTTTTAATTTGTAATTGGCATACTCTGATGTCAAAATTTCTTTATAGGTAAGCCATTTTTTCCACCCCTGTTGTCTCCTCTGTTCAGCCTCTATTGGTGAGACCCACAGAGGTGTTTTGGAGTGAAAGTACTTTAGATGTTTTTGCCATGTTTTTATAAGGGATGACCTTATGAAATGGTTGCTGAAGTTTTTTTCTGCTTTGGTTTTACCATACCAAAGGTAGGCATGCCACCCTCTTCTTAGGTCAAAGCCCTCTAAAGTTAATAGTTTTTCGTTTTTGAGGGATATCCACTCTTTGACCCACATTAAAGCACACGCTTCGTAATAGCATTGGAGGTCAGGAAGTCCAAATCCTCCTCTTTGCTTGTTGTCTATCATTATTTTGTGACTTATACGTGGTCTTTTCCCTTTCCACAAAAATTTATTTATTTCTTTATTCCAGCCTTTAAATATGCTCTGATTTCTAATAATTGGAATGTTCTGGAAGAGAAACAAAAATTTAGGCAACACATTCATTTTTATAGTGGCAACTCTTCCCAATAGTGATAGATTTAAAGTTCCCCAGTATTTCTTTTTTTATGGATTTCCATACCTCTTCGTAATTATTTTGTAATAATTGTAGATTTTTAGCCATAATCCATATTCCTAAATATTTAATTTAATTTTTAATCTGGAAGGTTGTTTTCTTTTGTAGCAGGTCCTGTCTTGCCTTTGTCATATTTTTAGTTAAGAGTGCTGTTTTTTTCTCATTTATCCTTAAACCCGCAACATTCCCATATTCTTCTATAGTATCCATCCAGCCTCCTAGATTTGAAATTGGATCTTCTATTATGCCTATTATGTCATCTGCATATGCTTTTGTTTACCGATTTTCATTCCTTTAAGTTTTTTATTTTCTCTAATGCTTTTAAGTAAAACCTCCAGCGACATAATATATAAAAGGGGAGAAAGAGGGCAACCCTGAAGTGTCCCCTTTGATATAATAAAGTCTGTTGTCAACTCTCCGTTAATTTGTAGTTTTGCTGTTTGGTCCTTATAAATTGCTTGTATGGCATTGAAGAATTGATAACCTATGTCCTTTTCCCTGAGTAAAAGTTTAAAGAAATCCCAATTGAGGTTGTCAAATGCTTTCTCCGCATCCAGCGAGAGAAAGGCCATTTCTTTTTGAATGTTTGTTTCATAATATTCCACCGTGTTTATTATCGTTCGGAGATCGTCTTTTGTGCTTCTGTTCGGTAAGAACCCTGATTGTTCTTCCCCTATCCAATTATTCAGAAAAAATTTAAGTCTTGTTGCTAGAATTTTTGTAAAAATTTTGTAATCCACATTAAGGAGTGATATCGATCTGAATTCTCCCATTGATGCAATTGGCTGGTTCCCTTTTTTATTAGAGTTATTATAGCTTCTGACCAGGATCTTGGTATATTGTCCCCCTCCAGTATTTTATTCATTATTTTTTTTCAAATATGGCATTAATTCTTCTTGCATTTGTTTATAGAAGTCTGCCGAAAATCTATCTGGGCCCGGTGACTTATTGCCATCCAGTGATTTTATGGCCTCTTGCATTTCTTGTTCTGATATTTCTCTATTTAATTTTTCTCTTTCATCTTCTGATATTTTCTCTATCTTGTGTTTGGCCAAAAAAAGGTTAATTTTTTCCTCTGGGATTTGAACTTTTTTATATAAGTTTTCATAATAGTCCAAAAATTCAATTTGTATTTCCTTTCTTTTAGAGAGAGTATTTTCCCCTTTTTTAAGTTGAGCAATTTGTTGGGATTGTTTTCTCTTTCTCAGTTTATTCGCCAGCCACCTTCCTGATTTGTTTGCATTTTCAAAAAAGTCTTGTTTAATATATTTGTATTTATTTGCTAGTTTGTCCATCTCTAAATGTTGTTTTTTCCGTCTTAATATCTTTAGTTTTGTTTCCCATCCCTGGTTGGGTTTTTTGGAGTTTTGAAATTTAATTTTTTTCTCTGTTTCTGTTAACTTATTTTGTATTTCATTTATTTCTTTGTTTTTAGTTTTGTATTTTATTGAGTTCTGCAGGATAAATTGTCCCCTTGTGACTGCTTTCATTGCATCCCACACAGTTTGTAGTTTTATTTCTCCTGTGTCATTTATTTCAAAATATTCTTTTAATATTTTTTTATTTTTTGCAACATCCTCTTCTGTTTTTAGTAAGTTATTGTTTAGTCGCCATCTCTTTGTTCTTATCTTTGTATTTAATTCTGCTTCAATAGGACAGTGGTCAGAGTTTTCTCTTGCTAGTATTTCAGTTTTAGTTTTATTAATTGAAAGGGAACTGGAGAGCCAAATCATGTCCAATCTCGACCACGAGTCATGTCGATTTGAATAAAAAGTATAATCTCATTCCGATGGGTGGTTTATTCTCCATACATCTAATAGCTCGAAATCCTATTTTAAGACTTCCGGTTGGGTGAAGATGGCGATAGGCATGGGAATCTAGGGGCTCCTGATTCCCAACCCCGTAGCAGTCGCTGGGTCGAGCGATCGCTCCCCTCTCTCGGCGGATTGAAGCCGGGGGGAACGCAAGGGCTCAAACAAGCAAGATCGGGTCCCCGAAAACCTTCTCCCTCAAGGAGGGGGTGATAAAGGGGTTCGTGAGCTTTGGGTGTGTGAGCGACTCCGGGGGAAGCGGCTCCCAAAAGGGAACTGCAAACACTATCGGCCCCGCCCGACAGAAAAGAATAAAGGAAAGAATACGGAAAGAACCGTAAGTTTTGAAGTGGATATTCCCTTCAGAGGAGGAGGGAGGAAAGAATAAAAAGACCCAAAGGATAAACCAAAAAGAGGAGAATTCCTGAAAAGGATCAAAAGAAAAGTGGAGAAGAAGGGCTACCAAAAAATCTGATAGAGAATTTGTGTAGCAACCCAGTCCCCTTTCGTGCCTGGGGGGCAGGGGGCAGCCCCGGGGGTCCCAATTGCATTAGGGCCCGTTGCAGCTGATGAGGATATGGAAGAGGGGGATGATGGGGCAGTTGGGCCTTCTTCCCCTGTAGAAAGTTTAGCATGGGATTACGAATGGCTGGATGGTTATGAGAACTGGGAAAGTCAGGCCGATTCGGAAAGTGCTGACTCCGATGATTGTTATGAGAAACCAGGTGGTTTCGGGTCTCAGGAAAAGGTCAGAGAGATAGTGGAGAATGAGCCCATGGAAGCCGAAGGGGAGTTCGGCTCTCACGAAGATAACGACCCAGGTGCTGGGAGGCAAGAACGAAGCTTTGATAGGAGACAGAGCATTGAGTCCAGCAGGAGGGAATGGCACCGCAGCCTAGAGCGCCAGAGAAGCGCTAGATCCCATAGCACAGATTGGCGCCGTAGCCTAGAGCGTCGGGGGACGCACCAAGGGAATTAAGTATAGGATCCGTGGGAAGTGATCCTCAGTAGCTCGGCCACTTCTGTTCTGAAGGAGGTGAAGCATGCGAAGATCCACGGAGCCAGATTGCGGCTCGTGCCTTGCCAAGAAGTTTCTTGGGTCCTGTTTGAACTCTGCCTTGTTTCTTGATCCGCATTGTTTTGCGGAGCCTTTGCCAAGCCTTTGCCAAGCCTTTGCCAAGCTTTTGCCTTTGGATTTTACTTAAGACTCTTTACCTTTTGATTGAACTTTTGGATACTTTTTATGGACAATTACCCTTTTCACCTGTTTTTTATTATTCAATAAATAGTTAGCTGATTACCGTCTCTGTGTGTGTGATTAAGGGGCCGGGCCATGACCCTGCATCGTGACAATTTGGAGATACTCTGAGAATCTACAGAAATAGCAAAACAAAACAGAGCATAACTGACCTTGACACCATCTCTGTTTAGTCTACGAAGTCTTCTCTATAAACAAAAGAAGCTGTGCCAGAAATCTCAAAGTAGTAAGGGAATCCCGAGAAATCTCGTGAGACCTCTGGCGAAGAGCGGGAGGGAGAAGTAAGGGAGACCAACAGCCAAAAGGAAGTGACGAAGGAAGGGCAGAAGCCAAAATAAAGAGATAACAAACTGGCAACGAAGATAAAGACGAAAGGAGAGAGACTGGAAGAACTACAAATAGAGCGGTTGAACCAAACCCCCTATACACAAGGTGAAAGTTATATCAACAGTTAAAGATACACAGAACCCCAGAGGAGAGGAGGAAAACACCGGACGAGGACGAGAAGCAGACGATTTGCCAGGAAGAGAAGCAGACGAGGGACTTCCGGGGAAAAGAAGAACAGCCTTAGAGAACAGAGACACCCAGTGGCAAGAAGCCTAAATTACACCTGCAAATTAATTAGAGAAGAAACTGTAAAGAAAGATAAAGAGAACCTAGCAAGAAAGGGGATCATGACCAAACAAAAAACAGACAAGGAGATGAGAGACATCAAGACACCTCATCGAAAAGGATCACTACCAGAAGAATTAAATATGAGAGATATCTTAAGGGAAATACATAAATTACATGAGACACAGATGGAGACTCAAAGAGAGATGAAAGTAATGATGGAGCAACAAAATCAGGAACAAAAGAAAACACAGGATAAATTAGATGAAATACAAAAAGAAATTAAAGAGGACATTAACCAAATAAAAACAGAAATCTCTAAAGTAACTCAGGATGTCACGGAGGTGAAAGATAAAACCAAAAAATTGGAAAAGACACAAATAAGAATGGAGGATCATATGGAAAAATTAAAAAATAAGAATGAGAAAATGGAGAAACAAATAGAGAGACAACAAGAGATGGAAAATCAACTTCAATTTAGAAATTTGATTGAAGAGGAAGAGGAAAATTTGAAAAGGAAGATTACGAAAATTCTGACCACAGTGCTAGACAGTAGTGAGGAAGAGATAAGCAAAGAGATTGACAGGACATATCGAGTTAGGAGCAGATTTGCGAGAGAGAACAAGACCCCAAAAGATGTCATAGTAAATTTTATTAGAAAATCAACACGAGATGACATTTTATACTGGACTAATAAAAAACCGATGATATACAAAGGGAAGAAAGTCATTGGACTGAAGGAACTACCTCCTTCGGTTCTAGCTAGGCGCAAGAACTACGCCTTTCTTACAGACGAACTTAAAAGATTAAAAATACGTTTCCGCTGGGAGAAAACTGAGGGAATAATGACTACCTAAAAGGGCCAAAAATATTGGCTAACCAGTGAAGAGAAAGCAAATGATTTTTTCAAAAAGTTAAGGAAGGAAAATCCATCTCCCCAAAGAGAACCCTCACCAAGGAAGGACAAAAAGAAGAAGCGCCCCCGCATACATTCCCCAGAAGAAGAAAAAGATAAGATGGGGAAGCAGCGGCATACAAAAAAGATCCATTAGAAGAAAGGGAGGAAGGAGAGGAGGAAGATGAAACGGATGATGAAGAAGAAGAGGAAGGGGAGGGAGAGGAGATGAAAATAGAGAATGGAAAGCCAACATTGGAGCCTTTACTCTCTCAATTCTAACAGGCTTAACAGTCCGAATAAGAGGAGATGAATTTTTCACCAAATCATCAAAGGTAAATACACTATAGTGACTCTGCAGGAGACACATATTTCCCATAAACACGTATCACATCTAAAACAGAAAAAATTAGGGAAAGAATACTACTCTTCCTTTGAAACCAAAAAAAGAGGTGTAGTCACATACATTTCAGAGTCTATAAAATCTGAACTGAGTTTCAAAGATACCGAAGGAAGGGTAGTAGCTACAATGATATATACAGTGGAAGGAAAAACTTTGATCTGCAACATATATGCCCCAAACGGGCCAAAATCCAAATTCATTAATTATTTAAAAGAAAATATACAAAAGGTTGAATTCGACCATCTAATAATTGTAGGGGACTTCAATGGGATAATGGACCATAATCTGGATAAAAATCCAAAAATAAGGAAAAATAAAGGGAACCAAGGTGAACTACCCAAAAGTTTCAAGACTTACATATTCTAAGGCAATTAGGTAATCACCCACATATCATCTTCAAGCTCGTCGACAAAGGTAGGGCAACAGCCTGTTTAAACCGTACGGATTATATTAGAGAGGCATTTAAACAATTATCAAACACTAGATTCTACAGACCACTGCCTGGCGATCTCACCTCATGCTTCTCTAAAACCATTTCAAATATTATTCAAGACGCTATTCTGGCAGGAGACACTGATTTCAATTTGGCACAGTTTCTAATTAATTCTTATCCATGAATCCCGTTATTTTATTTATTGCAAAAATACATAAGAACATACGCATGCCCCACCCCTCCTGGGAGACCTATTATTTCAGGCACCAACAGTTTGTTACAACCATTAGCCATTTACCTAAACACTATTTTACAGCCCTATGTATTACAAACACAATCTTATTTTAAAGATACCATGGATTTAATTAACAAAATCTATAATTTACACATCGAACAAGGTGACATCCTCGTCACGGGGGACATGGCCTCTCTGTATGCTAACGTCCCCCGTGATCAAGCTCGCCACATAATTCATAATATTTTTGACAACAGACCTTCCCCCCTCCCCTCCATCACATTTTTAATGAACCTCCTTGATTGTATCTTTGAATACAATTATTTCCTATTTGAGGATTAATTTTACCTACAGATAGGAGGTGTGGCAATGGGTTCTTCAATAACACCCACCGTGGCAAACCTTTTCATGGACAAATTGTCTAAGTATTTGTTTTCTCCGGAATTTGTAAACATCACTAAACACATTATTCAATATTACAGATATATTGATGGTATCTGTTTTATTGTTAGAGGGGAATCACATCTTCAACAAATATTCCAATGGTTCAACACATGGCATGATTCTATTAATTTTACATTTCAACACAGTATGAGTCATGTAAATTTCCTGGATGTAACCATATCTGTACATAATCTACATCTAAAAGTGAGGAACTACAGGAAACCTATGAACACAAATTCACTGTTACATTTTTCAAGTTTTCATATGCATTCCCTCAAAAATAACCTTCCCTTCTCCCAAATACTACGCATTAAGAGGAATTCCTCTTTTCCAGATCACTTCCATCAAGATGCTAATACATTGATTACTAATCTTTCCCATCGGGGCTATCCTTCTAGAATTCTTTCACAAGCCAAATATAAAATACATCAAACCCCTAGATCATCACTTCTCAAACCTGTTGCTAGATCTACCCCATCCAGACTTGTATGGCCACTAACTCTCACCACATACAGTAAACAAATCCTTAAAATAGTCCAAAAATTCTGCCCATTAATATCTTCTATACCCAGGTTCGAATCCCCTCCCATGTCAGCCTACAAGAGAACCCAAAACACAAAAGACATACTCGTTCACTCCAATCCCCCCCCCCATCATCTGATCCCTGGCACTAGACAGTGTGGTCACTGTAATATTTGTAAATTTATCAACACACAGAATTCAATCTACAGCCCTTACCAACATAAAACATTCAAAGTAAAATCATTTGCCACGTTGTCGCACACCAGCGCAGAGACCTGAGCCCTTAGAATCTAAACACACAACTCCAGCTGAAGAAAATAGTCTTTTATTAAAGCAAACAGCAAGCAATATAAGCAAAAGAAAATATATCAAAAGAAATATAGAATTCAATCAATAATCCAAGGAAATGTTCCAAAAGCCCATAGGCTGAATGAATGCTGTAAAGTCCCTTAATAAATTCAAGCAGGCAAGTTCCATTAATTGATAAAGTCCAAAAGATTTCCAAGAAAGATCAAAGTCCAGACTTGAGTACTTGAGCTAAAAATACAGGACACTCAAAACACATGAAGCTAAATGCAGGAGTTGAAATTCATGAAGCTTATTGCAAAAGTTGACCTGGATCTCAGATTCAAACTGCCAGGCATAGCTATTTCAGAAACTAGATTTCCCTCACACCCCTCCCTTACATGGCAAACCGAAACCACTGCTGGAAGAATAGACCTTGAGTTGCCAATTAACACATTCCTTCTTGCTATCCAAAGTTGCACAGCCAGGTGTCTTATCTGTACACTGATGATTCTCAAGAGAACTGGCCTCCCTAACAGCTTTCCCCAAACATTGACTCTGCAAAACATTTGCAAACGTTTCATCTCCATAATGCCACAATCCCTTGCACAGTAGATCCCAGAATCCCTGCTGAGGACACAGGACCAACAATATTCCCCACTCCAAGCCCCCCCCCCCCCGAAGTATCCCTCGAGGGCAGGGTTTGGATGGGTAAGCACGGTGAAACCGACCCACCAAGTCAGCAGCATGGACGTCCCCCGGGCATCTACCCAAGAGCGTTCCTCAGTCCCATACCAGTCCAGTCCACCAAATTCTGGCGTGCGTGTGGTGGATTCAATCAATCAATCAATCAAAACTTTATTACAGTCACTGACCAGTACAAAGCAGGCACAAGCGCCCTACGAGGGGAAGGATAACTCCCCAGTAAGCAGTTATTTAAAATTAGATTAGAAATCAGTATAAAAATATATTTTAAAAGACAGGATATTGTAGCAGTCCCTAACCCTAACCCTAACCCTAACCACTCTCCCCAAAGGGGGAGGGGAGTGGTTGATGAGAGAGGTAGAAAACACTGGTGGGGGGCACTAAAGGGGAAGGGAGGGGCACACTGCAAATTCAGTAGCATTTCAGCTGTAACATGTTGCTCTAACCGCATTCCCAGCAGGGTGTTGCCTAACGATATCAGTCATCAACCGTCTGATTTTAAGAGCAGCAGCACAGAACTTAGCAACAGTGTAAGTTATTGTAGTGTTGGAGTCCAAAAGCAGCAGGGTGGAATAATATTTTTCACTGCGTCAATCGCGTATCCCATGTATACAGTTCTAGTAGCACCAGCGGCCTGTAGGTAGTATGACCCGCTCAATATATGATCCAAATCCCTAGCCCAAGAGGGCAAAAACGACTGATAAATGTTAATGATAACTCACGCTACAGTGCGGTCTTGTTAAGCGTTCAATGGAGGGATGCAGGGTAGAGAGCGGGGTGGGGTGGGGTGTCTGACGTTCAGATCGTATGACATCAACACGTAGGTACTGGTAGCGCTAGCCTCTCGGCGATGTCCACCGCTCAAATTATGATCCAAAATCCTAGCCCGAGGGGGCAGAAAGGAATGGGAGATGTAAAATATAACTCACACAACAGTGCAGTCTTGCTGAGAGTTCAATTGCGGGATGTAGGGTGCAGAGCGGGGTGCGGGGCATGTTCAAAGCGCCTGATGTCAGCACGTAGGTTCAGTCTCCCATGTGTAGAGTTGTATGGCGAACCCGGAACGGAGAGTGAAGAGGGGGCGCTCCACCTCTTGTCCGCAGACCTCAATCCAGAAGGAGATGTAGTTTCTAAGGCTCTAAGTACATACTAAATAGTGCACCAAATAGGTGGGAATGTAATTCCAACAAAGACCCCTGAGGGTGTGTCCCAATGGGATCAGAGCTGAAAGGTCGACACTCAAACAAGATAGGGGGGGCAAGCCGCAAAGACAAGCCTCTAGGGTTCCAAATAAGTGGCGAAATAACGCCCAAAGCAGTACCAGAGCTTCTGTAGCTGTAAGCACCAATATAAAATAAGTGCAAACTCAGCAGCCTGTTTGCAGCCAGAGGCCCAAGTGGGAAAGCTGTTATAGGGTCGAGCTCAGCTGAAATGGAAGCAAGAACGCCTACGGGATTATCGCCACGTTGACCCGTTTCGGACCTCAAGGGTATATTTCCCTTCCTTGTTTCTAAACTGCAATCATTTGCCAAAAGTCGACATAAAACGCAAAGCAAAGCAGTATGGTTTTATAGCAAAAACAGAGCTGTCAAATTCAAATTTCCTGCTCCCGCTCTACGCTGATTGAATGGAGTCATATGCTGGCGGGGAGGTATGGCCAGTTTGGCTGCACCTCAGCCAATCAGCGAGCCAGCGCCGCTTTGGCCTCTCAGCCAATGGGAAGGAAAGAGGTTGTCCGGACAGGAAATAATGAACCAAAAGGAGAAGATGACAGGATTAATGATTTAATGTTTGTATAATTGCTGGCAATAGCTTTCTTTAGCCCTCAAACCGGCTTGGCTATTGTCCCGGGTTTCTGGAAGATACATCTTTGTCTGACTCGAAAGTCAGACCCTTTATAGTCCTTGGGTCTTGGACATGGGTTTAGTGATAATGTCTGAAACTGGCATCGGCCAGAAGAATGGAGACAATGAAAGAGGCTGTGGTGATGCCTAATCCTCTGCAGGCAGGATGTCACCTTTTTATGAGAGGTGATTAAAATGTGCTTAGAATCCATCCCTCAGATGGACTAGCCCTTGGCTCTACGAAGTCTGAGGATAAAGAGTCATTTGTTTTATCAGTCATGCAAAGAGTTCTTGGTATTCCCTTTTGTCTAGGGCTTAGCTGGCCCAGGAAGTGAGAGAGGACTTCCCAAAGCCTCGAGGTGCTGGATTCACAAGAAGGTGACATTTCTTCATATTTCATAATATAGGCATATACACACATATGGGAATATGGGGAAGGATAACATGCAAGTGGTTCAGAAAGGTACAGAAAGCCATGTGCCAACACTCCCCTCCTCCCAGAGTCCATAAAGAAGTTCATTAAGTATGGAGAACATAAATAAACGTCAACAGGGGTTGTTTCCAAAAGTTCTATAAGTTCTTCAAAGTTGGTAAAGTTCAAAAAGTTCATGAGAAGGGGAACATGTCCATAAGAGTCCATGGGGTACACACTGGGATCATTGTGGGCATTGAGGGTCGGCATCCATTCATTATGGAAGAGGAAACTATAAATCCAATTACTTCTAAGAAGATAAGGGCCCCATCTGCATTATATGGCAGCGTAGATGGGGTCAGGAAGATGATGTGGGAAGCAATGTCAGTGAGGCAATAAATTATCTTATATGAGCCGCCACAAAGTTTAAGATTGTCAGGGTAGGCCCTGCTCTGAGTTCCGCCATCCTTGCAAATGCGACTGGTGGGGACGAGAGACAAGGCTTTCTCAGTGGTGGCCCCTTGTCTGTGAAACCCCCTTCCCAGTGACATCGGATCAGCCCCTCCCTCATATCCTTTAGGAAACAACTTAAAACATGGTTATGGAGCCAAGAGTTTAAACAATAGATGCAGCGATTGAGATTGATATTGACCCTACGTTACTGACAATTGGTTTGACCTGAACTATTATTTTAATTGGCGTGATTTTAAATGAATGTTTTTAATGTTTTAATTACTGTTTTAATTGCAATTGTTATTTATGAATCTGTTTGATGGCATCAAATGGTTGTCTGTTATAAACCACCCTGCCCCCCCCCCCCTTGTAGGTGAGAAGGACAGGATACTAATATGTGAAATAAATAAATAAATATAGAGAGGGGAACATAGAACAAATACTTCACCCATTTTCCAAGGGAGTGGGTACAAGTTGATATATTATGAAATCAGCATTCATAATCCAGGCATGGCCTATGGGGTAGTGCTGTTCTAGGGTTCTCCAATGAAGTGTGTGTGTGGGGGGGGGAGCTGAAAATTGAACCAAAAACAGATTTTGGTAATTACTATTGGGCATAAGACAATATATCAATCTTTCTCTGTTGTTGGTATAAAAATAAGACTAAAAATGTAAACTATGAGACCACTAGATGGTGATAGTGAATAAGTAGTTGCCTTCTTGTTGTATAAACTTTGAAGAACAGCTGTTCCACCCGGAGGCAACTTCTATGAACCTTACTACAAGATAGATCCAATGATGGCAAAGTGATTCTAATAATAGTGATGATAATAATAATATCCCGCTTTTCTCTCTAAACAGGACCCAAAGCGGCTCACAACATTTTTAAAACAATACAAATCGACCATACATGCAACAATAAAACCAACGATAAAATAAAACATAACTAAATATTTTAAGTTCATTTAATTAACAGATACAATTGTTGCGGGAACTCGTCAGTTCAAATAATACACTTCACTCAACTCACTGAAAGTTAGCCTTGCTGTCATTCCAAATTAAATTCTTGCGATTTTCAACCTTTGTGTTCACACTCTGCCAAGACTGTATTGTGTATACTGTTTTCCAGAAAGTGATCACTATATATGATATGGTAGAAAGGTCTGCCCCAGTATACTGGGTAAAAGTCTGGATATGCCTCTTCCAAGGCTCTTACCTGGGTGACTTGTTCTAGGATCTGTTCTATATTTCCAATCTCTTAACTGGGCATCTTGTTCTTTTTGTTCCATTGATAAACACGGAAAATTTCAATATTATTGGTTGCATTGAAACAACATAAAATACACTACCACCACCAATATCTCTTTGACAGAAGTATGTTTCCTAAAAAGGCCAAGATATGCAAACACATAGAGAGAGAGAGAGAGAGAGAGAGAGAGAGAGAGAGAGAGAGAGAGAGAGAGAGAGTACTCTTTCCTATGCTTCACTCTCCTCCTCCTCTAGATCTGTTTTTATTCTCATTGGTTATGCTGCTAGTAGGATTATCTTGGGAAGAAATGTTAAGTGTAATTATAATATAATCTCTCATCGCAAAGAGATCCAATTTGTTATTTCTTGTTATTTTGAATTCTTTGGAAGTTGGCTGAAAATATTACCTAAATTAAATTTTTGATTTAGAACATAGCCTATAAAATGTTCAGACCAAGAATAAAAAAATTGAAAAATGGCATAGTATGTTAAAAATTATGAAATCAGCATTCATAATCCAGGCATGGCCTATGGAGCAGTGCTGTTCTAGTGTTCTCCAATGAAATGTGTGTGTGTGAGGGGGGGCTGAAAATTGAAACAAAAACAGATTTTGGGCATTACTACTGGGCATAAGACAATATAGCAATCTTTGTTGTTGGTATAAATGGAAATAAAAAAGCCAGGATAAATGAAAAGAAATTATATAAACAACAAAAAGAAGGGGGTCTAGGTTTCCCAAATATTAAATTATATTAGCATGCCAACCAAATAAGGTATATAGTAGCAAAGCAAAAAAACCTGGAATGGCTAGAAGAAGAG
>JARBWK010000010.1:11232585-11295085 GCA_030556195.1 Anolis apletophallus
CAACCATTTGATCCTGCATTCCCCATCACGAATTCAATTGCCAACGTCATATGTGCTATCACCTTTGGATACCGTTTCCCCCTTGAAGATGAAACCTTCAAGAAACTAATGGATGCCATTGATTTTGCCTTTAAATTTGGCTTCAGTCTTTTTCATTTGGTAAGGAGCATTTTGAAAACAATTACAATATTTTTTTGTGTGTTAGATTTAAATTTGGTCGTGGCAGACTGGAGTAAATCCTGCAGAAGTAAATCCTCACAGTTTACACTAGGGAAGTAAATATTTGACCATTTCATCCTCATGTATGAGGATGAATGCTTCCTGAAGTTTTCTCTCAGTTGCAGGAGGAAATCAAGATTGGGATCCCCTTGAGGAATCACATCTTTGTGAATGGACTTAGGTCTGTAGGAATTGAGAAGGTTTTTCATCCAATAAAGGGATGTTGTTACATTACTGGAGCCAACAAAATGATTGATGCATAAGGGGATCAATGCAGAATGGAACAGATAGGATAGACATTGGAGCTCAGGCACACGGCTTAATTGTAGATGAGTATTGGACACTCTTGCTGTTTCCTGTTATGCATTTTCCTAATTCAGTAGTTTCTTAGCACTTCTCCTCTGTAAAGATACATGGCAATTAATACATGACTCTGGTGCAATATTTTGTAATGACCACATTGAAGAATTTTGGAAAATTATTTGGCATAGAAATACATCTGCCATCAAGGCAAGTGATGGGGAAAGAGCTAAAGTAGAAGGAAGAAAAAGGGTATTTTGAAAGCAGCGGAAAAATGGGATAACAGTGAATTGACTAGTTATGTACCTACCAAACAGAGCACTGGAGAATATGCAGTGATTTGCTAACTACAGCAAAAAGAATTCATGGGAAAAGGGAACCAGCGTCCAGCTCTCCATTTCTTGTTTACAGCCAATACATTTCCATATCCTAAAGCAACCTGTTTATGTCAAAGCTGCTTTAGCTGATGGGCTGAATTTTATTACCTCTGCTCTAGTAATGGTAGGCCTTTGCTTCTGTCTTTGCTGTAGCTGTATGAAATGTTCCCATGGCTCATGAAGCACCTTCCAGGGCCTCACAAAGAGGCATTACGTGCCACTGAGATGCTGCTTTCATTAGCAAAGAAAGAAATACAGAAACATAAGGAGCAAAAGTCCTTTCTGGAGCCATGGGATTTCATTGATTTCTACCTGCTTGAAATAGAGAAAGTAAGTAGCTCTTTTGAATACAATTATATTATTCCAAGAAATGTAAAGGGACCTTGTTATCCACTGTGGTATGATTACAGGATCTCCATGAATAACAAAATATCCGTGAATGTCCAAATTCCATTAAGGACAATGGTGTAGTGATCTATCTATCTATCTTCTTTATATATAATAGTAAAATAAAGATCTGCTTTCTGGGTGTTCTTTATTATTTTCAAGCTGTGGATGGCTGAATCTATGGATGTAGAATCTGTGGATATGGAGACCTGGCAAAGGTGGTTGACTGCCAGGTTCTCCTCTGATAAACTTCTAGGGAAAGAACTCATCACCTGTTGTTCTAAGATATCTTGGTCTGGTGACATTCTTCCAGGTAAGGAAGAAGATGAGGTTTTCGTTAAGATCCAGTTTCTTCTTTGATAGTTTGCCAAAGCATTTGTTTTTGCCTTCGGAGCCAGAGGAGACAAGGGTTAGGAAAAAACACCAATTGCAATGTGGCACCTGTGTTAATCCCACAGCAAAAAGGAATTCCCTGATTCCAATTTTTAAGGCAGAAAGAAGCTTTAACCTTGTGGGAGTTACTTCCGGCTTTTGGAAAGGTATTGCTTGTTTTTGAATCCAAGAGAAAAGAAATTTCACAGGACAAAGATATTAGAAGCAAATATTTGAACTTTTTGAATATTTTAACCCTCCTTTTTATTTTAGGGGAAGTTATTTGTACTCTGTAGGCATGTGCACAATATCGGATCATTGTTCTGGATTCGGAGGACTTGGCTGATTAGGCAACTGAATCCTTGGAAACAGGGTGGGCAGAACGGGGCAGGCTGAGACCGGCAGAAACGGGGCAGGCAGAAGCCTGTCTTCAGTTGCATCTGCTGCATCTGGCTGCTGCGTGAGAAGAGCATCCTGCATGGGTTTTTCCTCTTCCCACCTTTAGCCTCGCAGAGCTAATCAGAAGCTATTAATTCATTCCAGTCCCCCCAAAGCCCCTCCCCATTTTGTTACATGTTGAAAAAAAGAAAAATATTTATTATTTATAATTTATAAATAATAAATAATGTATAAATGTACATTCACATGGAACTATAAAAAAGAAAGATCAATTTTAAAATGATTAAACCACAAAGTTGTGGAACAGTGTACTGTAGTAAGGAAGCAGAAAGCACAAAGTGAAGAGGCAGAAGCATAATTTTCTTCTTACTCTACTCATTGCAGCCTCCCTTGCTCCCTTGCTCTCTCCCCCTCTTCATGAAGCCAAACATACTAGGAATAAAAACCACATGAAATTAGCTAACCCAAAATTCCTCAAAGCAGATAAGAAGTAAAAGAGGACCTTATGGATGGCCCATTTCCTGATGACAATCTGTCTGTCACACAGAAAACAAGAGTCTTTGTTAATGGATAAGAAATATTTGCCAACAAATTGAGATGGACAAATTGATTAGGCTGATAGCAAAGGAATATTGGCCTAATTTACAAGAGATTGGGGATTTACACAATAGCAGTGTTTTCCAGTGTTTGGAATATTGAAAAATGCTACATGTCGGATTTACAAGTTCTCATATTAAAGATAGAAGTGTGATTATACAATATTTCTTAAATGGAACGGACTATTTCAAATAAAAAGTCCAGTAGAAAGAGAATGAGAGATTTTTAGACTAGTCTGTATGTTTGTTAATTCACATTGTTTTAGTATATATGTAAAGAATATATGTCTGTATGTTGGTGTGTTTTATATTTTTATTCTTTGTGTTGGGTGTAATTTTGTGGTACTAGTTATTACAAAGTAGTACAAGTAGATTAGTTGGCCATTTTTTTAAAAAAAGAATGTATAACTTTATAATGTGTTTGCTGACTTTATAGAAACATAGAGTTGGTAGAGACCTCGTGGACCATCCAGTCCAACCCCCTGCCAAAAAGCAGGAAAATCGCATTCAAAGCACCCCCAACAGATGGCCATCCAGCCTCTTTTTAAAAGCCTCCATAGAAGGAGCCTCCACCACACTTTGGGGCAGAGAATTCCACTGCTGAACAGCTCTCACAGTTAGGAAGTTCTTCCTAATGTTCAGGTGGAATTTCCTTTCTTGTAGTTTGAAGCCATTGCTCTGCGTCCTAGTCTCCAGGGCAGCAGAAAACAAGCTTGCTCCCTGCTGCATATGACTTTCTCTCACATACATGGCTATCATGTCTCCTCTCAGCCTTCTCTTCTTCAGGCTAAACATGCCCAGCTCTTTAATCTCCTCATAGGGCTTGTTCTCCATGTCCAGCCACTAGGCATGCTAAAATTGAAACGGAAATCTAATTGATTCGTTAGAAATCCGTAATTAATGGGACTTTTGTTGTTTTACGGATCGCTGCCCCGAACCAGGAAGTAGACTTCCTTTTACGGTCCGTGAGGCCAACAATTTGCGTTAGGATCGTTAGAAATTCTTAATTATTAATTAATTAATTATTGTACTACTCACTTCTCTCTGTCTTCTCCCCCTCATTTCCTTCCCGCCTTCATTCAGCTTCTTCTTTTTCCCGCATTTCTATGGGGAACTGGAAGTGACGCTGCTGCTAGGTAGAGGCAATGCATTCTGGAAAGTGATTCACACACACACACACGCACGCTTCTCCTCCTCTCTCTCCAGGCTTCCCCCCCCCCTCCTTCTCTTCCCCGTTGCTCTGCTGCCATGCATGCCCCATCGCAGGGGCCTGATTCACACACACACACACACACGCGCACGCTTCTCCTCTCTCTCCAGGCTTCCCCCTCCTTCTCTTCCCCGTTGCTCTGCTGCCATGCATGCCCCATCGCAGGGGCCTGATTCACACACACACACGCGCGCGCTTCTCCTCTCTCTCCCGGCTCTCTCAGATGCTTCTCTTCCCCGTTGCTCTGCCATGCCCCATCGCAGGGGCCAGCTTCAGCCCTCCAGGTCCGTGTTTTGGACTTCAACTCCCACCATTCCTCACAGCCTCAGGCCTCTTCCTTTTCCTCTCAGCCTGGGCAAACTTGGGCCCTCGCTCCCTCAGGATCGGGGTGAGAGAGAGGCAGCGAGGAGCGGGGGGGCTCATCCTCCTTTTCTTTTGCTGCTTCCAAGAATAGAAAACCCCCTCCCTCCCTCCCTTCCTCCTTCCCTCCCTCCTTCCTATTTGGAGAGTCCCATCTAGAATTCAGTGTGGTTTATTCAAGTTTTGGCCTACAACTCCCAGAAATCCCAGCCAATTTACCAGCTGTTAGGATTTCTGGGAGTTGTAGGCCAAAACCATCTGGAAAGCGCATGCTCTGGCATACGAATTTCTAACGAATTTCGTTAGTACTTAAGTTACATTTCCGAAAATTTTGGGAATTTTTTTTGTAAGTCTTTGATATACTAATAAAAAAAAATCCCCCCCCATTTGATTTTAGAATCGCCATTTTTCGATTTGTTATCATGCCTACCAGCCACCCTCCTCTGGACATATTCCAGCTTGTCAACATCTCTCTTCAATTGTGGTGCCCAGAGTTGAACACAGTATTCCAGGTGTGGTCTGACCAAGGCAGAATAGAGTGGGAGCATGACTTCCCTGGATCTAGACACTAGACTCCTCTTTATGCAGGCCAAAATCCCATTGGCTGTTTTAGCCGCCGCCTCACATTCCTGGCTCATGTTTAATTTGTTGTCCACAAGGACTCAGAAATTTTCTATCTTAGTTGTATTACTTTTTTCCCTTTTCTGTCAATATAAATTAATAGCAAACAAAATTAAAAATCCTTGGATATGGAGGGCCAAGCATAATTACATTCTCTGCTTTCACTGAATACAGTCAGCCCTCCACTTTTGCTTGGGTAGAAGCAAAGCTGTAAATATCTCTGGGACAGGGGTGAAGTTGAAGGCAAATTTAGGGGGGTCCTGCCTTAAGAGCAGTGACTCTACGTTCCCTTAAAGTGAGGGTTGCGATGGAGAAACCTTGGCGAGCGATCCGAGCACCTAGGAAGACCTCCAAACCCCCAGAGCAATATCTCACCAAGATCCAGAAGGGTGCCAACAAGAGAGGACTGTCCCAGCTGAGAAAGAATGACAGCAGCAATCATTCGTCATGCTGACATGTTTATTTCAAAAATTTTCAGTATTTTTTATACATTTCCAAAACAGACAGTTTTGAAAACCTCCCCCCGCCTGCCTCAATTGGCTGTGGATCTGAGCCAATGGGAAGAGAGGGGAGGGGAATGGATGGAACAATGAGGTCGGAACTTTACAGATGGGATTAGATGTGTTAATGAAGTTTGATTGACAAGAGAAGACCTTTTGGAGTCCTCAATCTTGCCACCTATTGTTGGATTTTTGGAGTAAATGTTTTTCCTGATAGTTCCAGCAGTGTCCAGACTTTGTCATTTACTGCAGGTATGACATTCTGTGGTGTGATTCATCAAAATGTGTAAGAGAGTCAATAATTTTGTATTGTGGCTAAATCCTGAGGTTCAACTCTCAAGAGATGGCCCTTCCTGATAAATAATAAAAGTCTGCCAGGTGATCCACAACCTTCTGATCGGCGACTCAGAAATCAGAGTTTGTGGATCTTTGTGATTAATCAGCTTGCCCTGGGATAGTCCAAGAAAAGAGGCGGATTATCACCTATTTCCATGCAAAAAGAGTTCTGGTATTTTGAGTCATACAGTTTTGGTCAGCAGTTGCGGCTTTGCTATTTTTAAAGGTACATTTCATGAGGAAAGGAGGGGGGCATGCGGGGAGGGATACATTGAGGCTCCAAGGGGAAAAGATATCATTTCTAGCTCTGTTCATTATTTTATTTGCCCATTTCATGTAAATTCATAAAGAAAGTCCAGGAAAGTATTTGGGGGAAAGGTCCAAGCTTGGGGATCCATACAGGCACCTTCTTGAAGTGAGGATGGGAGAAAAGGGGCTTTGGTGGTTGAATTTCCAGGTGGAAAGAGTCAAAGAAACATAGTTCATGAAGGCAGAGGGAAAAAGATCTTTGGATTTTGCTATGCAAAAGGTCCTTTGGTACTTGAAAAAACTGTAAATCTCAAACTGTCATTGGGTCTGGCATTGTGGGGTTAGTCTTTGAAGCTCAGCAAGGAAAGGAAAGAGGTTTGTACTTTGAATCTGCTGTTCCAATGCTGCCAGGGCTTAGTTCTTGGAAACTGCAAATCCCTGCCATGGTGGGTTTCGGCGATCTGGTCTGCTGGCATCATGAGTCCACACAGCGAACTCATGGAATGTAAACTTTCTCAGGGACCTAGAATCCAAAGATGGGGCGTTGGAACTCCCTGCCGCAGGATCAGTCAGCTGGCACTTTTGAAAGATAATACTTAAACAAGGTTATTCCCGGGGCACAAGGTATCATTATGGAAAGGAGAAAAAGTTGCAAGTAGAGGTTCCCTTGTATTGGAGGATTTGCTATAACGTTAGGAAAGAGGAAAGGATAGACTGCGGCTGCTGCTGAGATCACGTTACCCAGCCATGTCGGCCCAATGGGGCACTTTGGAACTGCGGAACTCCCTGCTGCAGGACAATCCAACTTGGAAGCAGGGGGTCCTCAAGGGGGCTCGACTTCAGGGGGAGATAGGGCACTGCCACTGTAGTCCCCAGGGAGGCAATCTGCCATGCTTCCAGGGGATTCCTTTAACATCAAAATGTCATAATTATCTCTTTTATTTTGACTTGCCACTCCCTCTTACCTGCGAAAGTTTTATGCTACCCCAAAAGAGCAAGAGAGGGAGGGAGGCTGCAATGAGTAGAGTAAGAAGAAAATTATGCTTCTGCCTCTTCACTCAGGAGAGAAGTCGGTCGATGCTTTGATTCTCAAATGGATTTTATAAGACATAAAATATTATTTTTACACATATAAAAGGGGTCCATGGATAACCGGGGTACCCAACAGTGCGAACCAGGGGGCGTGAGAGATGACAAAGAGGTTAGTTGGGGTGCAGGGAGGTTATATTAGGGAAGGAAGGGAGCTCTGCCCTGGGGGCTATGGGGCCATATGGTTACTGGGGCCAGCTGGGCTCCTCTGAATCTCTGATTGTTCGCAGAACCAATTTCCATGGGGCTCCAGTCTCCCGCTATCTGGGGGGAGAGGTCATACTCGTACTCAGGAGTGGATTTCATATACATGCACCCCTGAAGCAGATGTCACATAGGAACAACCCCCGCTAAGGGAAAGCCCCAGTCCCAGGGCATTCCCACTACATCCCAGACCAAAGAGACAGCAGAGCTATATAGTATAGACCAGGGCTGTCCAACGTCTACCGGACCTTGGGCTGGAATTCCGGTCACTGATCACGGAAGGGGCTTGTGTGTGTGTGTGTGTGTGTGTGTGTCTGAGAGAGCCAGAGAGATCCTCCCTTTGCGCTGGGGAGAGGTGTGCCCAGGGCAGGTCCCCCTCCTCTCTCTCTCTCTCTGTCACTCACTCACTGACGCTCTCAGACACACTCCCTCCCTCCCTCCCTCCCAAACCCCTTTTGCTTCCCTGGCGCTGAGGGCCTGAGCGCCTCCCAGACGGAGCAGCAGCAATACTGAGGAGGAAGAAGCGACACTGCCGAGGGGGAAAGCCATGCGGCCGGGTCGCTCTTCCTGTTTGCTGCCAAGGGGGCGGGGCCTGAGAGACATCACTCCCTCCCATTGGCTCCCTCTCTCAGGAGAAGAGGAGGAGGCCAATAGAAAGCCAAGGGGCGGGACCAAAGAATAATATTTTTTAAATTGAAAAAATATTTTAAAAATATTTTAAAAAATATATTATTTATTGCAGGAGGGTAAGGGGCCGTAGCCAAGGGGCTAGGGGGCCGTGTACGGCCCCCGGGCCGCCTGTTGGACAGGCCTGGTATAGACATATCTCCTGGATCAGCGCCTCAGTTCTGCTAAGAAAATCTTGGCTAGGAGTCCTGCTGTTGAAACAGCACACAAATTCACACACTTACAAAACGTATTTCATAAGTAGAATAATATAGTGTTAAAGAAATAGTATCTAAAAACTGGCACCAGATCCCATCTGATCTTGGAAGCTATATAGGGTCAGTCCTGGTTACTTGGGTGCCCATCAATGACTGTCGGTTGCTGCAGTTCATATTTCAGAGGAAGAAACTGGGGAAACCATCTCTGAGTGTTCCTTGCTTTTAAGAAACCTTTTGAAAAGCATGGGGTTTCCATAAATCAGCTTTGTAGTCAATCATAAGTCATATTTCATATTTCATATTGTCACAATCAGAGGAAGAATGATCCTACCTCTACATATGATGAAGAGAACCTGGCTCAGGATATTCATGACTTATTTATTGCTGGAACGGAAACAATGGCCACTTCTCTGAAATGGGCAATCCTCCTTTTGGCAAATCATCCAGATATTCAAGGTAAGAGAGATCTCTGTGCAGCAAGAACAGCATCAGTAGTAACTTTTTAAAAATGTGCTAAATCAAAGAAGAGAGACAATCAGATCCAGCTTCTATTCTTTCTATGAATATGGTACACATTTACAGTCAACTGGGCAGGGCCTTTTCTCTCTCTTCACCTGCTTAAATATGTTTTTGGGAACACGTGAGAAGCAGGGTCTTTTTAGTGGCTGCTTCCAAAATGTGGAATTTCCTACCAAAAGAGACTGACCTGGATGTCCCCTTTCCCACTGGCCTCCTTCCACAAGCAGGCCAAGACTTTTCTCTGCCAGCAGGCTTTTAGGAAAGCATAAGAGGGACATTGCAGGGGAGATTGATGTAGGGAGCAGATGGAGTTTTAAGCTGCCTATGAAGGTACTGAATATATGATTTCAAACTGTAGAGTTCTATTAGCCAGGACAACTCCACCTGTGTCTTAGCCATTGGCTTCTATATGGATTACCATTGCTTGTATATTAGATGTACTCTGTTATAATGTATAATGTTGATATATGATACTTTGAGTGGCGCACTTGATTTGTGGTCCACTTTTATGTACTCTCGTCATTGTATTCACTTTATCCCATTGTGGTGTATGACATTTGATTGTATTTTCTTGAATATATGCTATTTTGATATATAACAGTTTATTGCTGTACTTTCTCACCCGAATAGTCAACATTTGCGCTTAATACGGTGTTGCCCCCTGTCTTTATAGACCTCTTCATACAGCCTAGGGAGCCATGCCAATGTGCTGGCAGTCACTAGTAAAAGAGAATGCATGTGGGATACTGGTGTGCCCCACACGCCTCCCCCCACGTGGTGAGGATGGGACAGGATGCATTGGTACCCTGTCCCCATTATATGGGAGAAAGGGCAGCAACACACATTGGCCCACCACCCTTTCTGCCATCATATGGAGTAAAGGGGAAGAAAACATGGGTGGCTTCATCTAAGCTACGCAAACACACACCCTCCGCCCCATGTTGGAGCAGGGTTCCAATACTTACACTCCACTTTGGGAGGAAATTGGGCGGAGCCTGAGTGTTGTCTGATGGTGCTGAGCATTCCCCGTCTGCTGTGAAGAAAAGTGGCTAAACAAGTTTATTTAGCCTCCCGTGAAGAGATCCTAAATCTACACTGCCATAAAATCCAGTTCAAAGCAGTTAGTGTGGATTTTATATAGCTGTGTAGAAGGGGCCAAAGAAGACACATATGGAATAAACATATTGGAAATATATTTGAAACGCATGGACCACAGAAGATTTACTTTCCTCTGAGTAAGTCTTGCCAAAGAAACCTTAAAATACCTGGCTCTAAACTGGCATGGACTTGAGGACGTGTCGCAGCTAAGTTTTAATTTTTTAAAAGTATCCTAATAAAATATCAATTTCAATCAGGATAGGGCCATCATATCAGCATATGAAGATGGAGTGCATTTTCAATATGAGAAAAAAGGGATTAATTT
The DNA here is from genome assembly GCA_030556195.1 of Anolis apletophallus. Taxonomy (NCBI): domain Eukaryota; kingdom Metazoa; phylum Chordata; class Lepidosauria; order Squamata; family Anolidae; genus Anolis; species Anolis apletophallus. The sequence continues at coordinate 11,242,631 of JARBWK010000010.1, forward strand.
CCAGATTATATGAATATACTCTTAAATATAATTTAGACAATAGAATAAAACCTGTCATTATCTTTCCGGCCAGATACTTGGGGGAAAACATAGAATTGGGGAAATGGGAAACCTTTAAATGGAAAAGAGGTTAAAATTCTCAGTAGCAGGATCCATTCGAGCAGTGTTTCTCAACCTGGGGGTCAGGACCCGGGGGGGGGGGGTGTTGTGCGGGGGTTTCAGAGGGGTTGCCAAAAACCATCAGAAAACATATATTTCTGATGGTCTTAGGAACCCTTTTGGCAGAGAAAGCTGAAGATCTTTCTGCCTGTCCTTCCCTTCCTTTTTGGAAACAGACAGTGAATTCTCCCACCAAAAGACCTCCATGGTGGTGGGTGAGGAACTGTATTGTTTGTTGCTGTCTCTGTATGTTTGCATGTGTATGGGTGATACACCTCCTCCCATATTCAAGAAGACACCGACACAAGAAGTTGGAGTAAAATATGGCCACAACTCATTTATTGATAACAGGAAGAAGGGTTGGCGGACATGCATGGGTCCTCAATCAGGGGTCGGACAACCGCTGCTGTCCGAAGATACTTACATCCCTGGGTGCCAGCTTGGCATCCCAGGGGGGCGGGCGTTATCCCCCCATCCAACCAGGGGCAATACACCACCCCGATCCAGGGGCCATACCACATGCCATAAAAAGGGGTACGGGGACCCCCCACACCCTTTTTTCTGCCAACCCCAATAACCTGTCCTCAATAAACTTCACCCCGTCCACAGGGGCAATGGCAGCAGCTTGCGCTGGTGACCGGCAGCCACTACTTCCAGCCTGCGGGGGCAACAGCGACAGCCTGGATGCTCCTTCAAGTGAGCCACTGCTGCATGAAGCCAGGCCAGAGTGACAAGCAGCCACTGAACCCCGTCCACAGGGGCAATGGCAACAGCCTGGATGCTCCCTCAAGTGAGCTGCTGTTGCATGAAGCCAGGCCGAACCCCGTCCATGAGGCTACAACCATCAGCCTCCCGGCACCTCGGACTGCTTGTCCTGCTTTCCACTCAGGTCCTGGCAGCCTGACTCCCCCTGAAGCTGTGCCATGCCTGCTCCAAGCACATGGGTCTCGGTACCACTCTAAGTTTTGCCCGTGGCCCTGCAGGAGAAAGAAAAAGAACCACCGGCAGCCAGGGCACCTACTAGGAGGAGGCCCGGTCTGAAATACGAGGTATACGCTGATGATTCCCAACGACCCGTGGCTTAGATTACGTCTACGGGGACACCACCAGCAGCAGCCAAAGATGCTGCCCCCCACCCTGAAGGAGTGCTCTCCATATAATATGCAGCAGCATCAACACATTAATGAGGGCTCTGCAGAAAACTGTCATGAACTGATATTTGGTGAGGGGGGGGGGGGAGGTCCCATCCAGACGCACAAATAAGCAGCTTGGGGAGGTGCCCCTGTAGTTGATGAACCTGGCCAGTGTCATGATGGGCACAATTGTACTCTCACAAGGCCCTGAATGGGCAGGGAGACATCCTTCCCCCCTTTTGCTGCCTTGGACTTATGGATCCTGATAGACCGGAGTTCCCCTGGGTAACCACACAGTTGAGCTGCAGGGCTCTACCAGAGGAATCTGCCTTAGCATCTGCCTTAGGAATCTGCCCCCGGACGTATGGAAAATCTCCTGCCACCCAGGGGGCTTCTGGGAGGAAGAAGCCCCCCCCCCCCCGCTCCAAAATGGTGGCAAGGACACCCAGCGCCGCAATCTGTTCGGCCCGGTAAGTCGGGCCAAGCCATTTCATGCTCTGTTTGTAAATGTATATCACTGTTCTTCCTTTTTACTAATACAATTTTTAAAAATATTAACTAGAAAAAAGACAAAAGGTTGAGTAGAATCAGTTACTGTTTCTTCCTTTCTTTTTCTCCTATCTTCCCCCAGTTTTGAACTCAAAGTGACTTAGAAGAAATTTAAAAACACATAGTTAAAGTAGGATAAGACTAATGGATTGGGGAAAACCAGGCTCAGATTCCCATAGAGCCATGAAAGTGTCATGAACGAATTGTTTTTGGGGAGTCGTCGTTTATGAAATTATAATGGATAGACCTGTATAAATGTTTTCATTGGACATTATTAACATCCATGAATATTAATTCTGAAATAAGCTTTAGTATTCATCATAACACTTTCATCCATTGCCCTCTTTTTCCATAGATAAAGCCTATAAGGAAATAGAAGATGTTTTGTGCTCCTCTTCCTTCAGCTATCAAGATCTGAAGAAGCTCCCTTATACAAATGCTGTGCTTCATGAGATTCAGCGTTCAAAATATCCCCTCTTATTTGGGGTCCCAAGACAAACTGTCAAAGATGTGAAGTTGAGAGGTTTTCTCATACCTAAGGTACAGGATATAGATTTTGGGAGATGTACTCACATAGGACAGAGATAGCATGGGGTCGTGGTTTGAACATTGGATTAGGGGCACATCTATGAACATCTATGCTGATCACTTAATGTTGACTGAAGGTTTTGAAAAATTTACCCACATAGGACAGAGCCAGGTTTTTTTTTTGTCGTGTGAGAAGCGACTTGAGAAACCGCAAGTCGCTTCTGGTGTGAGAGAATTGGCCGTCTGTAAGGACATTGCCCAGGGGACGCCCAGATATTTTAACATTTTACCACCCTTGTGGGAGGCTTCTCTCATGTTCCCACCTGAGGAGCTGGAGCTGATAGAGGGAGCTCATCCACACTCTCCCCGGATTTGAACCTGCAACCTGTTCAGTCCTTCCAGGACAAGAGTTTAACCCACTGTGCCATTGGGGGCTCCTGACAGATCCAGTGTGGATGGTCAAGAAAAAAAGGTGTAGACCACCAATACTGATAGTAAAAATAATGTCAATTTTAATGGTTATCTGCAATTATAATGCGATAATAGATTGTTTTTCGCCATCGGGGACATTAAGGATTACAAATTTATTTTCGCCATCGGGCGCATTAAGGATTACAAATACCCACTGGGGTCATTTTGGTTTTGAAGAATTTCCATTCCTGACTGGATTTACAAATACCCACTTGGGATTTATATTCTTAACAGCTTTGGAGCGATTTCACTCCACTTGTCCGATATCCGCTTGAATACTACTTCAGTTTAACTACGCTGGTAGGCTATACAATCTATTATTGCATTATAATTGCGGATAACCATTAAAATTGACATTATTTTTACTATCAGTATTGGTGGTCTACACCCATGTTTCTTTACCGTTACGCATTAGCCTAGCCCAGTGTTTAGAAATCCAGTGTGGAGTAATGGTTTGGGGGTCATCTACATTGATCATACAACATGGATTGGATTGAAGGCAACTCAAAAATGTGGTGCCCAAGCATGCATAAAAATTCACTTTTGAGGCCTTAAGTTGGAATAAGTGTGGAATAACTTGTATTATTCCCCAAAAGAGGCCAATGAATGCACTTCTGCGTATGTACGTGTGAACCACATCGCATGGCAAAACTGATTGAGGGGTGAGCGGTCTGATGTTTCGCACATAGTCATTAGGGTTGGAGGCTTTTTTTTAAAAAAAAAAACAAACCCCAAATCGTCCACAGCTCTGAAGCAACAACTACTATAGATCCTGGAATCATGCTGGCTTCAAGTTTTTCAGTGGACTGTCCAGGTCTCCACTCAGTTCCTCTGCTTGACCTGTGATCCTGCATATTTGCTTCCCTTCTGCCTGTGCCACTTTCATCACGCATTACATGGTCTTTGTAGATGTGCCCCAACACTCCGATGACCAGGGTTAGAGTAATCTATTCGAAACCCAGTGAGTGATCTTCTGCAAGTCATGCGCTTTTGGCCTTCGAGAACTGCAAAGACAAAACAAACAAATCTAATCAAGAATATGCCATGATTTTAGGGTTACGATAAACCCAAAATGACTTGAAGGTGCCCAATAACAATCCACACAGGAACGTCTTGTTCAGTGTAATGTTTTTATGAGTTCAAATATTTCCTTTTATATAAAAAGTACAATTGAGAAAATATTCATAGCTTCTAATATCTACATTGCATAAAAATACATAAAGCCTGGCAGTGTACTGAGAAGCTGATGTGCCATTTGCCAAAGCAGTAAGTTTCAAAATGGGAACTGACAAAGATTTGAACCATGGTAGAACTGCTTACATGGAGTTTTAGTTCCCCTGCTGTCTTGTTTTTCCTTGTTTTTTAACTAACTTTTTGGATGGACAATAACAAGAATGCTGTTTGGATTCCTTTGGTCATGTCTACACTAGCTGCTTAATGCAGGATCATTTCAGATTGGTCCCATTCTACTGTGACGATGACTCCATTAATTGAGCTGAACCCTCTGTGATACTGTATTGGTGTCCAGATGGTCAAGTGGAGCCAAGCTGCATCTGCCCTGTTGGCCCATCTCTTGTACTATGTCTCTCCACTGCAGGTCCTTCTCAGCCAAGAAGCTCCTTGCGAGCACCTGATCATAACAGTCACCACTGCAGAGGTCATAATATGCAATCAATGTGGAGGGAGTAAACCAACCACATAATTTTTATTAACCATGTGGTTCCTTATTAGTACATCAAAAATGTGACTACAATAGCCACGTTATCACAGGGCGCTCCATGACTGGTGTTGAGTTACTATCCATCAAGTGAATGAATTATTTTACTGTAATTAAATTTAGTCAAGAAGGAGTTCTTATCATGGATAAATCAGCAGAGCCAGGGCTGAACCATAAGTTCATTTTATTTGCAAAGAAAACAAAAATATACCGGAGCGATTCTAAAGCATGTCTCTCACAGGCATTTTTCATGGCGACTGGAGAAAATTCTTATCTACAGTTTACATTCCAGATAGGTCAAAGATCCGGGAACTTACACTCGTCATAGACATGAAATCTTCCTTCTCCAATTAACCCTGTAATCACCTAACCACATTACACAGTTTACAGAAACATTTTAAACTCGTCTCTGTCATACATTTTTACACTGACAGTTCTGCCATGATTGGCACATTCTTGGATGGTGTGCTTTGATGGAACTGCTTGTCAATTGGGTTGTTGTAGGTTATTGTAGGTTTTTTGAGCTATACAGCCATGTTCTAGAAGCATTCTCTCCTGATTTTCCTGGGTTAGCAGAAATAGCCACTTTGTATTTCTTATTGCACAGTGGGACATCAAGCAGGCATACTGGGAGAGAACATACCTGGATGCACAAAATCAGTCTTTTACATAAGTGTGATGTACAGCAACATCATATAACTAGGTGGGGGTATGCATAATGTACAATCTCAGCAATTGCAAAAAACAAACAAACAAACAAAACAAACCTTCGTTGGGTTAAGATATGCGACCAGGGAGCCCATTCCCACAAAATCCACATTTCTAAGAGAGTTGTGCATGTGCTTGTTTGTCTGACATTTGTTTCTGCCTTTCAGGCGACAATCGTTCTGCCAAATCTAAACTCTGTTCTTCTTGATCCAAAGTACTGGGAGTCTCCTAAAGCGTTCAACCCAAAACATTTTTTGGACCAGGATGGACATTTTGTTGCTAGAGAAGAGTATCTGGCATTTGGCGCAGGTAAAAGTAGCTCACAGCAGCTTCTGATTAATCATTAAGGCTTCTGGGGCATTTCCTTGATCAGATCTCTTGCAGCCTCTGTCCTTTGTGAGTCAGTTCAGTTGCTGCTCTGGGGCACATATTCATCAATGCAGCAAAACATTCATTACAATTATGGCCCAATTAAGAAGCATAAACTTATACACAATGGTGAAGTTATGGGAAACCAGAGATTTTCTGCCTGTAAATCCTATAAAAATCAATGAGAGGGGAAAATGGGGAGAAAGACATGGGTGATGGATGTTAGTGTGGGTGAAAAGGTTATTCCAGCGGTTCCCAAACTTGTTTGGCCTTTCACCCCCTTTCCAGAAAATATTTAACTCAGCGCCCCCCTAGAAAATTTTAAATTTTTAAAATAGCAATTAAACAAATATATATGTGTTAATGCAGTGGTTCTCAACTTTTCTAATGCTGTGACCCCTAAATAAGGTTCCTCATGTTGTGGTGACCCCCAACCATATTTTCGTTGCTACTTCATAAATTATTTTGCTAATCTTATGAATTCTAATGCAAATATCTAATATGCAGGATGTATTTTCATTTTTACAAATTGAACATAATTAAAGCATAGTGATTAATCACAAAAACAATGTTTGGGGGAGTATGGACAACGGATGATGGGATTTGCAGTACCTTTGACCAATTCAGCTTGGACTTCCACAGCCGATACCCCATGAATGACAGACCTGGACCAAACTTGGCACACAGAACCCCCATGATCAATAGAAAATACTGGAGGAGTTTGGGAGGAATTGACACTGTTTTAGGGGAGATGTAGTTCACCTACATTTGGAGAGCACTCTGAACCCAAACAACCCTGGATTAGGACCAAATATCGCACAAATACTCAATATACCCAAAGTGGAATACTGGTGGGGTGGGGGGGGGGGATTAATTTTGTCATTGGGGAGTTGTAGCTGCTGGGATTTATAGTTCACCCAAAATTAAAGAACATTTTGAACTCCACCAACAATGGAATTGAGCCAAACTTGGCACACAAACTCCCATGACCAGGAAGGAAGGAAGGGGAAAAGGAAGCAAGGAAGGATGGAAGGAGGGAGGGAAGCAAGCAAGCAAGGAGGGAGGGAGGGAGGGAGGAAGACGCTGGGGGCTCCCTGCCTCTGTACCCGCACTAGGGTTGCCATATTTTGATAGAAGAAATAAGGGACATTTATGGGATTTTTCGCAAAAATAAGGGACACTTAATAAAAACTTCAGCAGGATTTTAGGCCAAGAGCGGGTACCCTATGGCCATCACCACCAGGGCTGCAAAAAGTAGGGGCAAGAAAGCAGAGAGGGGGGGGGGGGGGGCAAGAAAATAAAAACCTGGGGCCAAAGAAACAAAACAAGAGGGCTCTTTCACACAGCCCTATATCCTAGAATATCAAGGCAGAAAATCCCACAACATCTGCTTTGGACTGGGTTATCTGAGTCCACACTCAGATAATGTGGGATTTTTGCCTCAGTATTCTGGGATATAGGGCTGTGTGGAAGGGCCCAGAGACAAGCAAGTAAAATTGGCAAGGAAGTAGAAAACAGGGGTGAGGAGGCAGAAAATAGGGACAATCAAGTAAAAGAGGGGTAGGGAAGCCAAATATAGGGGGCAAGGAAGCAGAAAATTGGGGCAAGTTAGCAAAACAGGCCATAGTTCACTCACATACCGACCCCAAAGCCCTCCCCCCTCAGGTCCCCTGCAGTCTCCTGCGTTGGTGAGGACCATGCAACCTTCCAATCTCTCCCCCCCTGAAATGTTGTTCCTTCTGTCCCTCTTTTTAGGGGGGCGGGGTTTGCTAGGAGCTTGCTGCTCTGTCTCTCGTTTGCTCCTGGCTGCAAAGAGGCCCGAGCAGGGGCAAGGAGAAGGAAAGGCGGGCGAGAGAAAGAGAGAGACGGAGCGAGCAATCTCCCTTCCCGGCCTGGCTTCCTCCCCATCCTCCCTCCCCCCACCGCCCCCTTCTTCCTCCTTTTCCCGGCTCACACTGGGCATGCACACCCCACTAGCATCTTCACATGCTCGGCCCGGCACAGGGGAGGTCCGGCGTGCCCACACGGCGAGGCCCAGGCATCTGCCGCCCTGGAAAAGGCCCCCGCCCAAGCAGCAGCAGCAAGGCCAACGAAGCTGCTGCTGCTGCTGCTGCGGTGGCTGACTCCCCCGATCGCCTCCCTCGCTGGGAAAAGGAAATGCAGGAGGAGGCGCAGCAACAGCGGCAGAGCAACCCGATTCATCTCTCCCTTTTTCCTCAGGGTTGGGCTAAAGAAGCAGCTCAGTGCGTTTGCGTGTATGTGTATGACTCCGAGCCAGCCTCTCTTTTCCCAGCACCAGCCAGAAGACAGGTCAGGAGGAGCGAAAAATAAGGGACAGCAGCTGTAAATACGGGACACCCCAAAAAGGGCCAAAATAAGGGACGTCCCGTATAATACGGGACATATGGGAACCCTAATCCGCACCCCTCTTACCGCCTGGGTCAGGAGGAGCAGCTCTTTTCAGGAGACTGCAAAGCTCTTGGCTGAGAGGAGGCAGCCCCCCCCCAGGAGGCACCATTTGGGGCCCATCGGCAGGGGCGGTCCGACCATTAGGCAAAACGATGCCGCTGTGTGGAGCGCCAGCTAAAGCACGCCATCTAAAGGGCGCATTCCCCCGCCCGCCAGACAGCGTCCGGCCGATGGCCTTGTGGGCTCTGACGCCATTGGAGGAGCCGTGACGGGGCTGGAGCCTGAAGAGGAGGAGGAGGGAGAAGGAAGGAAGGGAAGCTCCTCGCAAGGCAATGCGGGGACCTAAGGAGAGGGCGGGAGGTGATGCTCCTTTGCAGGCAAGCCTGCCCAAGCTTTGCCCCTTCAAGGCCAGGCCAGGCGCTGCAGGAGGGCGGGGAGCGTGACCCCCACTCTTTCCAGGCAAGCCTGCACTCTGTTCTCTTTGGCTCTGTGTGCCGCATCCTGATTGGAAAGAGAGTGCGTGCATTTGCGGGGAAGGAGAAAAGAATCAGTGAAGGAAGTGTAAGTGAAGGAATGAAAGAAGGACTTTCCTCCTCCTCCTCCTGACCTCTTCTCTCCCTCCTTCCTTTCTTCGGCTCTATTTCTGTCTAGACCTGAGGGGCCTGAGGCTATAAGGAGTTGTGGGAGTTGGAGTCCAAAACACCTAGAGGGAGGGAGGGCCCAAGTTTGCCCAGGCCGCGCTGCCTTTATTCAACCTCATTTGAACATTTCGGCTGCTTTTCTATTTACATTTACATTGGGATCCTAATTTTGGACTTGTGGGAGACTCCTATGAATTATGAGACAGGTGGTAGGTAATATATTCTGATTTTGATGCATTTGCATTACATTTCTTGTTGATTATTATACAGTTCTGCTTAATTTTGTCATACAATATAATAAAAATACAATATAACAATAGAATGATGATATATTTTATATTACATGTAATATTACAAACAATATTGCAGTATAGTGGTATTGTACAAAATAATAATATATAATATTTTATTTTACTTTATTTTGGGTTATTTGAGTTTTATAGGAGTAATGAAAATATTTAGTAGAGGATAATTTTATTTAAATAAATAATTTTATTTATTATTTTGTAATAATAATAGAATAGAATGTTATATTATATTATAATGTCAATATATTATAATATAATTATATTGTAAAGTAGTATAATTATAATATAATATAGTATGAGTACGGTATACTATATTGTATATACATTGATACAATATAATACTGCTAATGGTATTGTGATATTATAATTGTATATTTGTTTTACATGGGGGGGCAAAATAATGTTTTTTTGGGGGGGGCAAAATAATGTTTGCTTACCATTTAAAATTACTTTAGACCGCCCCTGCCCCTCGGGCTCATCTTTGCTCCCGGGCAGCTCCATCGCTTGCTTCGGGAAGCAGGGTGCCCCTTGCCTTCAGCCCTGCCCCAAAGGAATGCCCCCCCACCCACCCCAATAGAGACAGACAGGCACAGAGAGATAAGGGTAGGGAAAAGCCTGGTGCAGATCCAGCCCTCCAGATGTACCACCAAGGCTGCAACTGCGCTCCTCTTTAGCCATGTTTCCCCCTTTCTGTTTTTGAGAGTGACCTCTGGGCCCTTCCTTGCTCTTCGCCTTTTCTGAGTTCATGGCTGCACAGCGAATAGAGAGGAATGCGCTGGGGTCACTCCGGAGTCTTGCCCAGAAAGAAGACAGTGAGGGGGCTTCAGGGGGCTGGATGGGCCTGAGATGGGGTCCCCACTTCTTCCTGGGGTTAGCTGTCCTGCTGGTGGGGAGCAGCTGCCACTGGCCGCCCACAGGGCACAAAAAAGGCAGCGGGGAGAGAATGGAGGGCCCGCCGCCTCTCTTCCCCTTCCCCGCAAGCTGTGGGGCCAGTGCTGACTTGCATCACAGGTGTGCCAAAAGCAGCGCAAAAAGCAACAGGGGTTGGCAGCCATTCTGGAGAGGGCGGGGCTCCACTGTCCCCCAGGGGGCGTTAGTGCCCACTTTGGGAATGATGGGGTTATTCTATCAATGACGTGGTGTCCTTAGCTTCCACATTGGTTGCTCGTTCTGCCTTTGTTCCTCATTATTTTGTTTGTGGTATGTAATAATATTGAAATGTTTCTGCTGCTTTCTTCTTAATTAAAACTGCTCTCTGACTTTTTTTAAAAGACCCCTTTATCTTATTCATGCCGGGGAGAAAACAAATCAAAGAGATAGAAGGGATTGCAGCTCGTAGACTCTTGAAAGATTCCCTTTCAACCTTTATTTATAATTGCCGAGTGACAGAGAGTTCACCATCTTTCAATGCTTAGGCGAAATGGCTTCTCTTGCAGCTTGAATCTAATGGGTAACTTAATGGGTAAGCTTACCAATCCATAGTCCTCACTTTCTGCCTTTGTTTCCCCTGCAGGGTCTCGGGCATGTTTGGGGGAGCAGCTGGCAAGGATGGAGTTCTTCATCTTCTTGGTCAACCTGCTGAGGGCCTTCCGTTTCCAGCTGCCCCCAGGAGTCAAAGAACTCAATGAAGAACCTGAAACAGGACTGGCAACACCACCCCATCCTTATAAAATGTGTGCTATTCCTCGCTGTAGTTCATCGTAAAACATACAAAAATAATTGCAACGGCATATACTTTATTGCTGTACTTTTGAACCAAAACCACACCTCATTTCATTTTCCAAATTTCTTTCCTGTGCTTAGGACTTGAAGCACTCCTGTGATGTAAGTCAGCCATAAAGAGATTCTGTTTCATTCTGAGATCAAGTTTCTCAGTTCAAGAAATTCCTCCTGTGTATGGATGTAATAGGGCTAAAGTAGTATAGTACTTGTGGGTTGTCTACTTCTCTGGGGATCTGTTTTCATATCCTCACTTTGCCATGGAAACCCCTAGGCGATCTTGCGAATCCATACACTCTCAGAGGAAAGTCATGATGAATCATTACTAACAAATGTTACTGAGAAAACCCTGTGATCGGTTCACCTTAGGGTTCCCCTAAATCTGAAAGACACACTACAGCATCCCATACATTGAGAGAAGTGGCAGAGCTCTCTGAAACATTCCATGTTTCCCAGCTGCAGTAGGAACTGTGTCCAGATATCAGTGCCAATGATATCAAGCATGAATTTGGAAGGCATTGCCCTGGAGACAGAGACCGGCCAGATCTACCAAAGAGAATCTGTTTACCCTGGCAAGAAGGAAGCATGCAAAAATAATTTCCCTGAATTTTCCCAAAGAAATCTCACCAAAGTTGAAGAAAAGCCACCAAGTAGTTTATTTCATCCCAGCTGGAGCAGATGTCAAACTGCAATCATTTGCCAAAAGCCGACAAACCACACAAAGCAAAACAGTATGGTTTTATAGAGAAAACAGAGCTGTTAAATTCAAATTTCCCACTCCCACCCCCTTTGCCAGCTCTGCGCTGATTGGATGGAGTCATCAGCTGGTAGGGAGGTGTGGCCAGCTTGGCTGCGTCTCAGCCAATCAGCGAGCCAGCGCCGCCTTGGCCTCTCAGCCATTGGGAAGGAAGGAGGTGGTCTGGGCTGGAAACAATGAACCCGAAAGGAGAAGATGACAGGATTAATGACTTAATGTTTGTATAATTGCTGGTGATAGCTTTCTTTAGCTTTCAAGCCGGCTTTTCCATGAGCATCACAAATACAAAATCCAATGGCTGGTTTCAGCAAGAGACTAAGGTGCAGATTTCAAATATAAAGGGACTGGAACAGGTGAGAGAGATTACAATAAGAGCTGTTGCAAAGAGAGGCAGTCATTGAGGCCATGTGGGGTTTCTGTGGTGAGTAATAAGATCCATTTTCTTTTGGCCTTAAGCAACTGATTCTGCAAATCTCCATTGTGAGATGGTTTAACTCTTTCCAACCCAAATATGGAAAAGCTGTCAGGGGGATGTTTCTTTTGGAAAAATGATTGTATAAAGTGGAGTCCTGTGATTGGCAATTTATCCTCGGCCTATGTTCAAACATTCTGACACAGAGAGGGCGTGAAATTTGACCTATATAATGCAGACCACATAAGCATTAAATACAATAGATGGTTCCAGAAGTGGCACAAGTGACTTCGTCCCTTAATGTTAGAGTTCTATTATTGTTATTGTTGGTTATGGTTTTTGATCTATTTATCTGGAAACAAATCCCACAATGGCCACACGGTTTAGTGCTCGGATTTTGGGTCTGTAGAGTGGTTCCAATCACGTGATTCGTGTGAATCAGTAGGTCTTTTATATTGGTTGTACATTTAAATGCAGGCATAGGTGGGAATTGAAGGCCGGGGATGGAAGACACCAAAGGCGAAAACTTCCTTACTGTCTGTATGATGGATCTAAAATTAGGGGGTAAGGGTGAGGGGCCAGGTGAGGTGCTGTGTTTGATTCCTAATGTTTGGTTGAAATAGATCTTGTCTGTTCTTGAGGTGTGCCCTGTTTCTGGCTTTTTGTATGACAGACTGTGGATAACCTCTGTCTGCCAATTTCTGACTTAAAGCATCTGCATCCTGATTGTAGAGGCTGTGAAGGATGAGTTCCTCTTCAATCTTATGAACTGAGAATAGGGTAAGCTATTCTTTAATGTGAATTAATGAAAACTATTATAATGCAACAAAGAGTTGCGGTCTGTGGGTTTGCGGAAACAGCGTGTTTGAAGATCGTTAAGTCCAGAAAGTTGACTGAATGTGTACTGGATGTCACTGAAAATCTAATGTTTGTGTGCCATGAATTCAACCATGTTGTGAGCTCTGTGATGTTGACAGAATGATGTAGAATGATCAGGACATCATCAATGTACCTCCAGTATCCTTTGATGTTCTTAATTATAGGGTGATCTGGAGAGGAATAGAAATGTGTCTGTTCTAGAGCTGCCATAAAAATATTGGCGATAGATGGTGCAACCGTAGCGCCTATAGAAACACCTCCACACTGAACATAGAAATTGTTATTGAAACTAAAATAGTTGTAATCGGATATACAATCAAAAAGTTCAATCAGGAAATGTGTAAGTGCCGTATGTGGGTGTTTTCTGGAATCCAGTGCATCCGAAATTACATGGCGAACTTCACACATGGGTACATTGGTGTACAGGGCCTCGACATCTGCTGTAATTAGTAGGTCCTTGGCATCCACATGAAGATCATCAATCTTGTTGATTATGTCAGTAGTGTCTCTGACATATGATCTGGATTGGGATACAAATGGCTGAAGTAAAAAGTCCAGGTATTGTGATAGGGGTTCTAGAAGACCCCCTTTGCCTGAAATTATGGGGCGCCCAGGAGGGGGCATTTTTTCTTGTGATTCTTGGGCAGGAGGTACAGAAGGGAGGTCTTAGGGTGCAAATTACACAAAAAATTGCAGTTTTTGCATCTATGTGTCTCATAAGTTCCGCATCATGAACTATATTGAAAATAGTTTTAGAGAATCTCTCGGTGGGGTCTGTTGATAGAGGTTTGTAATACCTAATCCTCCGCAGGTAGGATGTCACCCTTTATGGGAGGTGATTAAAATGTCCTTAGAATCCATTCCTTAGATAAACTAGCCATTGGCTCTCCGAAGTCTGAGGAAATATAGTCATTTGTTTTATCAGTCATGCAAAGAGTTATTGGTGTGTCCTTTTGTCTAGGGATTAGCTGGCCTAGGAAGTGAGAGAGAGCTTCCCAAAGCCTCGAGGTGCTGGATTCATGAGAAGGTGACATTTCTTCTTATTTCATAATATAGGCATATACACACATATGGGAATATGGGGAAGGATAACATCCAAGGGGTTCAGAAAGGTACAGAAAGCCATGTGCCAACCATCCCCTCCTCCCAGAGTCCATAAAGAAGTTCATTAAGTATGGGGAACATAAATAAACGTCAACAGGGGTTGTTTCCAAAAGTTCTATAAGTTCTCCATAGTTGGCAAAGGTTCAATAAAAGTTCAAATACTTCATGAGAAGGTGAACATGTCCATAAGAGTCCATGGGGTACACACTGGGATCATTGTGTGTGTTGAGGGTCAGCATCCATTCATTATGGAGGAGGAAACTATAGATCCTATTCTAAGAAGACAAGGGCCCCATCTGTATTATATGGCAGTGTAGATGGGGCCAGGAAGATGCAGTCGGAAGCAATGTCAGTGAGGCAATAAATTATCTTATATGAGCCATCACAAAGTTTAAGATTGTCGGGGTTCCACCATCCTTGCAAATGCGACTGGTGGGGATGTTAACAGGGCATCTTGTTCTTTTGGTTCCATTGATAAACATGGAAAAATTCAATATTATTCGGTGCATTGAAACAATATAAAATACACTACCACCACCAATATATCTTGGACAGAAGTATGTTTGTTTTTTTTAAAAAAGGCCAAGATATGCAAAGAGAGAGAGAGAGAGAGAGAGAGAGAGAGAGAGAGAGAGAAGGTTCATTTTCCTATGTTCACTCGCCTCCTCATCCTCTAGATCTGTTTTTATTCTCATTGGTTATGCTGCTAGTTCACGCCTGGGGCCTGGGGCTGTGAGAAACTGTGGGAGTTGAAGTCCAAAACACCTGAAAGGCCCAATTTTGCCCAGGCCTGTCTAGTAGGATTATCTTGGGAAGAAATGTTAAGTGTAATAAAATCTCTCATCTGAAAGAAATCCCATTTGTTATTTCTTGTTATTTTGAATTTTTTGGAAGTTTGCTAAAATATTACCTAAATTAAAATTTTGATTTAGGACATTGCCTATAAAATTTTCGGACCAAGAATTTTAAAACTATTGAAAAATGGTAAAGTATGTTAAAAATGTACTGTAATGGAAATAAAAAAGCCAAGATAAATGAAAATAAATGATATAAACAACAAAAAGGTATCTAGGTCTCCCAAATATTAAATTATATTATCATGCCAACCAAATACTAGAAAGTTTAGCAAAGCAAGAAAAACTGGAATGGCTAGAAGAAGAGGATCAAAAATTAGAATGGAAACCAGAGTAGTAGTAGTAGTAGTAGTAGTAGTAATAATAGCTTTATTCTTATATCCCACCGCCCTCTCCCCAAAGGGACTTGGGGTATCTTACAGATGGCACAAGGTGTCTAAAAACAACATAAAAGTGAACACAATATAAAATACAATGCAATATGCAAAACATCAATTCAACCTCAATCAAGCTGTGATCCTCTAGTCATGGCGGTAAATTACTGGAACCATGGTTGGGCTGTACACATTGGAATAAAATAAATACCAGCTGCAGTAATGGAGAGAGGACATGGGATAAGTGCAGGGTGTGCGTTTACTCTGTAGGACAACTAGGGACTAAACATTCTCAAAGGCTTGATTGACAAGATATGTCTTCAAGTCCTTACGAAAGGAGGAAAGTGTGGGGACCTGTCTAATCACAATGGGGAGGGAGTTCCAAAGCTGGGGAGCCACCACCAAGGCAGCCCTCTTCCTTGTCCCCACCAACTGTGCTTGTGACAGTGGCAGGACCACAAGGAGGGCCTCCCCAGCAGATCTTAGAGCCCATGATCATTCACAGAGGCAGGGGGGAGGGATGTGGTCATTAAGATAGGCAGGACTTGAGCTGTTTAGGGCAGGGTACAAATAAAGATTATTATTATTCTGGCCACCACCAACACCTGAGCTTCAAGTGTCAGCGCTGCATCCAGGAGGACCGCCAGACTGCGGACCTGTGTCCTCAGGGGGAATGTAACCCTGTCGAGCACAGGTTGCCACCCTATATCCCGATCGGCCTCACAACTGACCCGGAGAACCACTGTCTTGTCTGAATTAAGCTTCAGCTTGTTAGCCCTCATTCAATCCATCACAGTTGAGGGAGTGCCATTCTCAGCACTTGGAATTACAGCCTCTTTGTGGAGGCGGGAGGCTGTCTGTGTAAGTGGAGACCTCCACCACATACACAGATTTCCACGTTTATTGTGTGTATAGATAGATATAGATATATAAACAACAAAACAGCTCCTATAGTACAACACTCAAAAAACATCAGGGTATGCATATACTGCTATAACATGTATATAAGCTGTACTGATAAATGACACCAGATGGTGCTATGAGTCAAAGACAAAGCTTACTGCAATATATAAAGGTAGTATACGCTATAGCAGTGTTTCCCAACCTTTTTTGAGCTGCGGCACACTTTTTACATTTACAAAATCCTGGGGCACACCACCAACCAAATTGACACAAAATGTCACTCTAACACAGTAATACATAGAGTTAATATGTTTTTTTAATGTATTTATGCACTCAGTGTGAAACCTGGGCCTGTTTCAATGAACACAACATAGATATCCTGGCAGGAATGGCAGAAAGACACACACAAAGGTCTTGCTCAACAGCTGTCAGTCTCTAGTAACCCAAGGGGGGACCATCAGTCAAAAAATTGATTTTGTCATTTGGGAGTTGTAGTTGCTGGGAGTTATAGTTCACCCGCAATCAAAGAGCATTCTGAACTCCACCAATTATGGAATGAAATCAAACTTCTCACACAGAACTCAGAATTGACCTTGAGTTTTGGAGTTGTAGTTCACCTATATCCAGAAAGCACTCTGGACTCAAACAATGTTGGATCAGAACCAAACTTGGCATGAATATGCCCAAATGTGAACACAGATGGAGTTTGGGAAAAATAGACCTTGACATTTGGGAGTTACAGTTTCTGGGATTTATAGTTAGCACACAAACAAAGAGCATCCTGAATCCTTGGAACAATGGAATTGAACCAAACTTGGCATATTGAACTCTCATTACCAACAGAAAGTACTGAAAGGGTTTGCTTGGGAATTGACCTTGAGTTTTGGAGTTGTAGTTCACCTATATCCAGAGAGCAGTCTGGACTCAAACATTGTTGGATCAGGACCAAACTTGGCATGAATACTCAATATACCCAGATGTGAACACAGATGGAGTTCAGGGGAAATAGACCTTGCCATTTGGGAGTTGTAGTTTCTGGGATTTATAGTTAACACACAATTAAAGAGCATTCCGAACCCCACCAATGATAGAACTGGGCCAAACTTCCCGTACAGAATGCCCAGGTGGCTCCCTGTTCAACGTTCATAGTGGGTAAACATCCCAACACCCAAAATGAACTCCAGAAAAATCACAAAATAACAGTCACACATCGCTACAGCCTCCTCGCACACATTGCGAGATTATTCGGGAACTCACTTGAGACGTTGTTCCCATTCTCGGCATACAGTTGTAGGCAGAGCAGAAGGCGTGGTGTGCGCCCCTGACGTTTCAGCTGTTGGAAAAGAGACCTAGTTTTCGAAAGGTCCAAGCTGCTGCTATCGGCGCTGCTTTGAAAGTAAATCCAGAAAGCAAGCCGCGAAGACCAAATGGCTTCTCATTAGAAAATGCTGTTGTCAGGCGAGCCTTGGGACAGAAAGAGTGGGCTTCCTTTCTGTCCTCACTTCCGCTTCCGTTCCCCGCCCTCCCTCGATTGGAGGCTGGCTGGCTGGGGAAACATAACTGGAGTTACAATAAATTGTATCCAATTCATTCAATGTTAAGTCAATATATCATACATGTCACAACGTAAACAATATGCACAAATGTGCTGGTAACAATAAAGTGTCCTAAAGGGTATATACCCCAGGATTAGTCCATGTCCAAATTATAATATATCCAAATGGAACACCAGAGATGGAGGTAAGCCCACTGTGTGGAGAAGTGGAAATCCAGGCTGGGTTTGTGAAAGCATCTCAAATTCTATGGTCAATACATTGATGATGTAATACTACTCGTGAGAAAAGACACTCCCATGGATCGTTTTCAATCTTGGATGAACTCATGGGCTGAATCCATACACTTTTCCTTCTCCGTCAGTGATGTTGCTGTCAACTTTTTGGATCTCAATATCTACATCCAAAACAATAGGCTACAGATGAGATGCTTTCACAAACTCACTGACAAGAATGCCCTTTTGCATTATAAGAGCTTCCATAGTCATCCTCTGAAAAGGAACCTTCCGTTCTCACAACTACTTCGATTAAAACGCAATTCGTCTAGTCCGCTTGACTACACCACCAAGGCTTGCTCTCTACTCAACAAATTAAGGGTGCGAGGCTACCCCGACCACGTACTCCATTCTGCTTTATGCCCGTGCACAACGGGTTCCGAGGTCTCAGCTGCTTGGCAATGCCCCACATAAAACCATTAAGGACCGCCTTGTTTGGCCTTTAACTCTTACTATTAACTCTACTCGCCTCAGGAAGGTCGTGTGCAGATATTGGCCCATGCTTAAGGATATTCCAGGATTATCCAAACCCCCCATAATCGCACACAAGCGTACCCAAAACATACGTGACCTTGTGGTACACTCTGACATTCAAGTCCCCCACTTGAAAAGCAACTTCACCCCTAAGACCCACCGATGTGGGAACTGCACGCAGTGCGACTTCGTCTTTCCCGGGAAGGAGATTTATATTCCAGGAACGGGCTGACATTTTTCATTTAGGGACTTTTTCACGTGCAAATCTGAATCCTGTGTCTATGGACTCCAGTACCCATGTGGCTTAGTCTACGTGGGCATGACTCGATGGATGATGGGCACCAGAGTTTCGGAGCACCGCTCGAGGATCCGGAATTTATCCGAGGATTCTCCCCTTTACTGTCATTTTAAGACCGCACAGCATGGTCCTAACAGCCTTCGCTTCTTTGGGATTGAAAAGGTTAAAGTTCCACCACATGCTGACATTGATTACCATCTCCGCCGCTGTGAAACCCGCTGGATTCTCCATCTTAATTGTGAATTTCCCTCCGGTTTAAACGAAAAAGTCCGTATCAACGATCTGCTTCGCTAATTAGCCATTACACCTGTTGCGCCTTTCCCCCTCCACCTTACTTAAACTTCTTTCACTTTGTGCCGTTTGCTACACGCCCTGGATTCTGCCTTGGAGTGATTTCCTCTTGCTTGGTGAGCGTCTTCCTGCCCGCCCTATTTGTTTATGATTGTTGTTGATGTTATGCTCTGCTTATGGATTAGCATTATGGCTACTGCATGCTTTATTTCACGTTTTGATAGATTTGTTAATATGTTTGGATACTTACTGGTTGCCTACTGGATACTTTGTGTCCCTTACGTTTGTACATATTGCCATGATGACTTTTATGTATATTGAGATGTACGTATGTGTTTCTGCCACAGGCAAGTCCAGCCATGACCATAACTACCTCTTGATGGGATTATTTTGGCCTTGAGAAAGACCAGTATTAGGTCGAAACGAGTGTTGGATCCTTACAACTGTTTCCTCGTCGGCCCGTATATCAGCCTACTCTGTGGATTACAAATACACCCGGTTTGGGTGTCTCAGCCTGGATTTCCACTTCTCCACACAGCGGGCTTACCTCCATCTCTGGTGTTCCATTTGGATATATTATAATTTGGACATGGACTAATCCTGGGGTATTTACCCTTTAGGACACTTTATTGTTACCAGCACATTTGTGCATATTGTTTACGTTGTGACTCTCTCTCTATATATCTCAACCCGGTGCGGCTTTTGAATATTATTTCCTTGCTTATAAACACTTCCACATTACTGAACTACGTGTGTATCCTCTTTCTGACCACGTTACCTTGCAACCACCCCGTTTTGTCATTGCAATATATCATACATGAACAGTATCCGTTTCCTTGATTGTTAAATCATCATATTCAGTACAATATTTTGAGTATTCATTGCAATAAATCATCCCAGTTCCTACCAGTCGGTGGACTTGCGCATTGGGAGAATTCCTGGGATATCTTTCTACTAACCGCATATGGCGTCTCAATAGTTGAGGAGCCTTTCCGTCTCCACCCACTAGGGAGTTATACGCCATTGGTCTTTTGTGATATAACATTACCTTCGCGCTCTGGATTACAAGAAGGAATTGAATTGATGAACATACCGCGGCGTGGTGCAGCCCCTATATCAGTTAATCGTATGGGATACACGACTCTGTTTTGTTTACTGTTACCATAGTTAACCCTGAATATCGCGGGATTTCGACAATATATAAGGATACTTCTGCATCATGTGGCACCTTGGCATCACCCGCTATCGCGAGACCATACTGAGATTCTATTTGAACAGCATTCTATGTATATTGCGACTTGTTTACTGACATCCCAGCAAGTCTTGTTACATTGCGAGATTATGACGTGACTGGAGGAGATTTCCACATTGCAGAGGAGTGCAACATCACAGTGTAGCGCCCACATCGCTACAGCCTCCTTGCACACATTGCGAGATTATTCGGGAACTTGAGGTGATTTCTACAGCTATACTGGTGAACATAGACTATTCACTGTATACTACATATCCATGTGATACTGTGCATACAGTGCCACAGTCTTTTCCTCCCTCCTCATTCCCTATAGTAGTGAGTGTATGTATATTGTGACTTATTTGTGCTACGCACGCACATGAACATATTCCTTCTTTTTGGACATGTTATTTCATTTATTGGCGCATCCCTTCATTGACTGGTACTACCTCTAGTTTATAATGTTATACATTGTTGTTCCTTTGGAGGTGGATTGAGTGCTTCTACAGTCCCATAGCGTATACTAACTTTATATATTGCAGTAAGCTTTGTCTTTGACTCATAGCACCATCTGTTCTCGTTTATCAGTACTGCTTATATACATGATATTACAGGAGTACTTCCAGATATAGATATATACACACAAAACCTTTTTGATTGAGGCTTTGTATATATTGGAATTTTGGTATCCATGGATTTTGGTATCCATATTGGGTTCCTGAGTTGAACCCCAGCAGATACAGCTGGCAAATAAAATTAAGTAGTTGATTAATAATTTTAAATTTGTTAACAAAAAATGTTAACAAATGATAGAATTTTCTTTCCTCACAAAAATATTTGCTTCCCTTTCTCAGATTTCTTTCCCACAAACACCAATTCAGATGTGGGTGTCTTTTCTATAAACTCAAAAAACACAAGTATCTCCAAGGTATATGCACAAAAAACACAAGGTAATGCAATGGAGGACCACTATTGCAAGGTGCAGTAATGAAAGGGGACACCAAATGAGGCTAATGTAACCAACCTCACACAGTATGGGTCGAATTAGCAGCAAAAATAAACCAAATCAGGTAAGGCAATCCCAATGTCCAATATACAAGCAACATACAACTTAAACCAGCCCGCTGGGTACAGGAAAATATCCCCCAAGTCGAATAAACTACAGTTCCCAGCAGTCAATCGGTGTAGGCGGAAGTGACGTGTAGTAGTCCGTCCCTTCCTGGCGGTGCGGGGGTGACGCTATAAGAGCCTACAAGATCCAGGAGGCTAAGCGGCACGCCGAGGGAGGAGTCCACAATTCTCGCACTGCTGAAGTCTCCGTGCTGTATGGAGGGTAATCCCTGGAAATCTCGCGATGCAACGGCAAGCGGAGGCTACTCTCGTGGGGCGAGACTACAGTGGCGTGGTCTCGCGAGAGTACGCCGGGGGGATCCAAACCCGGAAGTAAAGAGCAATGGAAGTAAATAAAGTATAACGCCGTGCAATAAAGACTGATAGAGTGGCAATCAAGATTAATAAGGAGGCAATACCCATGTATATATAATTTCCGCCGGGATGTTCAAGTTGCAGTCCCACAAAGTAGGCCGTGTATAGCTAACAGGATAAACGCCGGCCAGCTGCTGCCCCGCTGTAGGTGGCAAAAGGATTTAAAGGTGTCTTGTCCACATATGTTCTATACTATTGCCCTAAGGTGAATGATGCAGGGGTGCACCCCCTGTGCTAGGTAGGCAATAGTGTGTCCTCGAATATTTCAAAATCAAAAAGCTCAGTCACTTCTCCGTATAAATTATGTTATATTTGAAGTTCAATTTTCCAATAGCAATTCAATGTACATTCATCCAGATGCGGGTTAAGGGCATGGCGTGAGTCAACGGGTACAGCCCAGATATATATAGTCCCAGGCAATGTGAGGCACCAGCCCGTTTCGCTAGAGACCACGTATGTGTGGCAGATGCTTCCTCAGGACTCGCATGTCACAACAAAACCACATCAGCATCAGAGAATAAGAAGGGTGCAGCCCCGTTGACTCACGCCATGCCCTTAACCCGCATCTGGATGAATGTACATTGAATTGCTATTGGAAAATTGAACTTCAAATATAACATAATTTATACGGAGAAGTGACTGAGCTTTTTGATTTTGAAATATTTGAGGACACACTATTGCCTATCTAGCACAGGGGGTGCACCCCTGCATCATTCACCTTAGGGCAATAGTATAGAACATATGTGGACAAGACACCTTTAAATCCTTTTGCCACCTACAGCGGGGCAGCAGCTGGCCGGCGTTTATCCTGTTACCTATACACGGCCTACTTTGTGGGACTGCAACTTGAACATCCCGGCGGAAATTATATATACATGGGTATTGCCTCCTTATTAATCTTGATTGCCACTCTATCAGTCTTTATTGCACGGCGTTATACTTTATTTACTTCCATTGCTCTTTACTTCCGGGTTTGATCCCCGGCGTACTCTCGCGAGACCACGCCACTGTAGTCTCGCCCCACGAGAGTAGCCTCCGCTTGCCGTTGCATCGCGAGATTTCCAGGGATTACCCTCCATACAGCACGGAGACTTCAGCAGTGCGAGATTTGTGGACTCCTTCTCCGGCGTGCCGCTTAGCCTCCTGGATCTTGTAGGCTCTTATAGCGTCACCCCCGCACCGCCAGGAAGGGACGGACTACTACACGTCACTTCCACCTATGCCGATTGACTGCTGGGAACTGTAGTTTATTCGATTTGGGGGATATTTTCCTGTACCCAGCGGGCTGGTTTAAGTTGTATGTTGCTTGTATATTGGACATTGGGATTGCCTTACCTGACTTGGTTTATTTTTGCTGCTAATTCGACCCATACTGTGTGAGGTTGGTTACATTAGCCTCATTTGGTGTCCTCTTTCATTACTGCACCTTGTAATAGTGGTCCTCCATTGCATTACCTTGTGTTTTTTGGTGTCTTTTCTATGCCTGCTTATTCGGTTATGAATTAAAGAAATTCATTCAACTCCACTACAATCTCCTTATCTTCCCTTAGTAATCCTTTCTTTGCTGTATCCTTTATAGACTCCTGGCAATTTAGTGTATTTCCCTCCATGTGTTTCTCTTGTTCTGCAAAAGCCTTTCATTTCTTGCTTCTTTGACACTGTCTTTTAACTATGCTTATGACCTTGATGGGGTTTTTTTGCTATCTTTCCTAACTTGTGCCATTCATTATAACTCACAGGCCCGGATTACCCATAAGGCCACCCTAGGCCATGGCCTAGGGTGGCAGCCTTGGTAGGGCAGCAGATCTGGACCCCCAAAATTAAAAAAAAATCCAAAACATTTTTTAAAAAAGTTTGATGTTCTGGTGTTCCTGTGCCTGCGCGCGGAGTGCCATAGGCCCTAGGGCCTTTGACACGGCTTCCTGCCGTCCCCTCCTCGCATCGCATTGGCCCCGCCCCTCCTTCCTTCACTGAAGGAAGGAGGGGCGAGGCCAACGCCACGCCAGGGAGGAGGTGGAGAGAAGCCTCGCCGCCCCTCCTCCCTGGCGTCACCACGCCACGCCAGGGAGGACGGGGTGGAGAGAAGCCTCGCCGCCCCTCCTCCCTGGCGTCGTCAAGCCATGTCGGGGGGGGGGAGAGAAGCCTTGCCGCCCCTCCTCCCTGGCGTCGTCGTTGGCCCCTCCTTCAGTGAAGAGGAAGTAGGCCCCCGCCCCCGCAAGTGGACCCTCCCCCCACAAGTGGCCCCGCCCCCGGGGCAGGGGCGGCGCTTCCAAAGTATGGCCTAGGGCACCACAATCAGTTGATCTGGGCCTGATAACTCAAGCTTCTATTAATTTGCTTGTCAGTATTTTGGCGATAGATGACAGTCTTGATTTCCCTTTCAACTTGTTGTTTATTAAACCATTTCACCTGGATTTTCCTCTTTAGTAAACAAATGTGACTGCATTCAGATACCTAATTGGGTGTAACTAAATATTTCCTATTTCTGTTTTTTTATCATGCCTTTCGGTTGAATTGAGAATTTACTTCATATTCATATATGTAGGTCATCAGCATACAAATATTTTAAAACAGTGAATATGGAAATCACAATAATATTTTTCTATCTCTCAGAATATAGGGCTTTCTAAACATTTGAAGGCAAATGTAATCTTGTTTCTGAGAAAGTCATAGGATGGAATCTTTTATGGCAGTTACAAATGGGTAACACAGAGTTGTGCACTTGTGACTATCATGTTATCTATGTGGCTTCTAGTTTAGGGACCATATAGGAACTGTGAAGGGCCTAAGCATTCCAAAGTAATCAGATCTTGTCTTCAAAACTAAGCAGGGTCAGTCCTGGTTAGTTCCTGGAAGGGGAGACTGCCAATGAATACCAGAGGAAAGAACTGGGAAAGCCACCTTTAGTATTCCTTGCATAAGAAAACTCAGTGAAATTAATAACATTGGCACATTGAAGGCAACATTAAAGGGCTATTAACTCACTGGGTTAATCTCATGGAGGAGGCAGATTGACAAGAGAATTCACATTCAAGCAGGACCTATTGCATGATTTGGTTTCTTCATGTGATAAGCTCCTTAGCCCAAATAAACACGGGACTTCTCATGTGCAGATATATTGCATATCTATTCAGTGTAGGGAATTTTTTTAACATACATGGCACAAAACAGGTTCTATGTTTTGTGTGCGTGTGCGTGTATGTGTATGAGGATGTTAGCAGGAAAGAGAGGAAGGAACATTGAACCATCATCTTTCAATCTTTTCCTAGCTGATTGGAAATAACAAATAGTAGGACAACAGGAGAATGGAGGGAACTGGGATATTTTTGATTGTTCTTCTTGTGATCCTTCTGCTTCTCTGCTTTCTGAAACAGTGGTGGGCATGCCAACATTCCCCCCCTCCCTATTCCATATTGGAGGCATATGGAAATTTAAGTTTGGAATTGGATATAATGTAGAGACACCAATACAGGCAGTCTAGACATTATGTGTTATCACTACAATCCAAAATGTAACTTTCCCAGCTCTGCTGTTTGTTCCAAAGATTCCCCCAGTTTTCCTTATATAATAAAATTGCCACAAGTCAACACACGACATAAAGGCACGGTCACACAGCCAGAGCGACCATTAACTCACTGGGTTAATCTCAGGGAGGGGGCAGACTGACAATAGGATGAACATTCTAGCAGGACGTGTTGCATGATTTGATTTCTTCATGTGATAAGGTCCTTAGCCTAATTGAAAAAGGGATTTCTGATGTACAAGATATATTGAATGATGATTTAATATAGGACATTTTTTTAACATACGTAGAACAAAACTGGTTCTATGTTGCGTATATATATATATATGTATGAGGATGTTTTCAGGAAAGAGAGGAAAGAACATTGAACCATCATCTGTCAACCTTTTCCATAGCTAGTTGGAAATAACAATAGAGAAAGACAACAGGAGAATGGAGGGGACTGGAACATTTTTGATTGTTCTGCTTACGATTCTTCTGCTTCTCTGCTTACTGAAACAGCAGCGGTCACGCCGACATTTTCCCCCTGGGCCTCTTGCACTTCCTGTCATTGGAGGCATGTGGAGAATTAACTTTGGAATTGGATTTAATGTAGAGACATCATTAAAGGTACTTTTTTCCAAACTATTAAGCAATAATTTTTTAATCTGGTACAGAATTAGTGAAAATCATTGTGGTTTTTTTCCTACGGTGTCTGTAGACAAAAGAATTGTGAGTTACAAAAATACATAGTTAAATGTTTGACATGAGAACATGTTAATATGTTTGGTTGTTGTAGTAATTTCATTAAAGTTTTGTAAGAGTTTGGAGAGATCGCTTACTTGAGCTATAACTTTCAGAATCTTCTAGGCAGTATAGACTTTGTGTGTTATCACTACAGTCCAAAATGTAGCTTTTCACAGCTCGGCTTTTTGTTCCAAAGAATCCCCCAGTGGTACTAACAGTGTATGAATGTATAATGAACATAATACTTCTGTGCATGCAATGAGACAACTTCTCTCCTTCTGTTCTGTGCAGTCTTTAATGTTTCCCACCTATCTTCCTTCAAGGCCCCAGAGCGGTTTTGATGACATGAAGGGAACCAGGGTGAGAAAACTTCCTCCTTCACAGAATCAGTTCCATCAATAGAATAGCTTCATAGAAACTACATCTGATAAATATAAATATAGACGAGGTGTAGGATTTATATAGAAATGAAGGGGAAGGTGGATGGCAAGAAATCCTATGGAATTTAAGACTGTTTAGATTTGAAGCTCCACAAAGTATTTTGTATGTAGTGGGAAAACACACTGTGCATTGTTAGTAAAATACTGAAGACACATCAAAGAGATGGTTGTGACAGTCTGTTTCAACATAGAAGGTTGGGGTGAAAGAATTGAGCAGCATGCACCTTTGAGGTGAGAATGCTGAAAATGTGTGCCAAGCAGGGCCAACCCTAGGTAATTTTCAAGTGTAAGCGGGGCCACCTCAAGAGCGCCCCTCGGGGATTGGCGCTATACGCAAATGCATATCTTGCCTATTGCTTCAGCCGCCCCTGATTATTTTTCTTATCTCAGATTATCTGGCAGGGTAGACTCATATAATCCAGTTCAAAGCAGATAATTTGGGATCAGAACCTGGGATATAGGGCAGTGTAGATCCAATCTAAAGCCCCTTATAGACTGCCATATAATCCAGATTATCAAATCAGAAAACTCATATTATCTGCTTGGAACTGGATTATAGAAACCTACACTGTCATATAATCCAGCTCAAAGCAGATAATCTGGATTTTATACAGCTGTGTAGAAGGGACCTACGGCTGGATCTACACTGCCCTACATCCCAGGATCAGATCCCAATTATCTTCTTATCCCAGATTATATAGCAGTGTAGACTCACATATTCCAGTTCAAAGCAGATAATCTAGGATCAAAACAAGGGATATAGGACAGAGAGATCAATCCTAGGGCCCTTTCGACACTGCCATATAATCCAGATTATCTGCTTTGAACTGGATTATCTGAGCCTGCACTGCCATATAATCCAGTTCAAATCAGATAATCTGGATTTTATATGGCAGTGTAGAAGGGGCCTAACCTGGCAGTTGAGTGGCAGTTGAGTGACAATGCAGACAGGAGCAACACAGACATCCAGATCAACACACTGGGCCACAGACTATGCCACATTAACGCAAGGTCCACAACTCTTTACCTGATCTCACTGGTAAAGGTCTCTTATTGCATTCAAACAGAGGATGAATGGCCATCTCTCAGGAGTCCTTTAATTGTGCTTTTCCAGCATGAGGATAGAAGGGGGTTGCCACAGACTATGCCACAGCAGAGCATGGCTGGGTACAGCTAGTCTCTTATAATAAGGGATCCTTACCAGTCCTACAAGGGGCCACCTTTCCCAGCCTCAAAAGGGCCCCATATTGTATCAACCAGGCGTGTCTTACAGAAGGGCTCTCCCACTTTCAAACTGCCTAACGGTCAGCCAGGGGCGGCTCTTGCCAGAAGGGAGCCCTGTAGGCAAAGAAGAAGCTCTGCTAGAGACACAGAGGAGGAAAGAGGAACGAGAGGAGCCGAAGCTGTCAGGAACGATAGGAGCCGAAGCTGCTCCTCGAGGGCTGCTGGCTCAGCTATGGGAGGGCTCCTGCGGAGATGGCATGGCCTTAATGGCTGCTGCTGCTGTTGCATTCAGCCTTTCAGGCTTGCAGTTTCCAGGAAGGGCTGGAAGGAGAGGATGGACTGTGATTCTCATCAGCACTGCACTTTGCATTATTAATCTTTACAGCATGTCCCCAGGGCCGGCCCTAGGTGATTTTCAAGTGTAAGCAGGGGCGCCTCAAGGTTGGCACTATACGCAAATGCATAACTTGCCTGTTGCTTCAGCCGCCCCTGCTGCCAAGTTTGGTTCAGATCCATCATCCATGAGAATCACAGTGCTCTTTGTATGTGGGTGGACTGCAACACCTACTACTCTCATTTATTGCCCAACAAAGCCCTGCCAGTATTTAAATTCCATCATGATGGAGTAATGTGTGCTAAGTCAACTCCAGATCCATTGTGGGTTAGGTCCAGAATATTCTTGATTATGGATGAACTATAACTCCCAGCATTTTCTGTCACTTCTCTCTAAACCAAACTACACAGTGTTCTACCACTGGTAGCTGTGGTCTTGAAAGCATATCACTTACTCAATATAATTTTATTAAGTGCTATATGTACTAGTGTTCTTTCCTTTGGTTTTACTTCTCTCTAAACCCCACCAATATTTAAAGGTGATCATGATGGATATGTGTGCCATGTTTGGTGCAGACAGAGAGACATGTTTCAACTTAGATAAAGACAGATGGTTTTTCACAGACATCATACTTCTTCTCCAGATGCAGTGATGAAGAAAATGGTTTGATAAAGGTTTTGTGGTTACATTGTCAATTGTAAGGAAATCACCCAAAACACATCTACCAGTCAATGATGACTGGCCGAAAAGCACAATTGAGCAGTACAACAGACACAATAAAAATAGGGATGCTATTCCTATATTGGCCTGAAATCATTACTTCATTTGATTGTAACTTCTTTTTCTTCTTGCAATGATTCAAATGGCAGTTGGCAGAACAATATGGAGACACTTCTATGTTGTTGGTGGGACATATACCAGCTATATATTTTTTCTAGATTTGAAGCTGTGTAAGAAGTATTTTTAAAAAAAATATTTTATCAAAATTTTCCAAATTACATTTTTAAAAAGTGGGAAATGGGAGTAAAAACATAGAGGAGAAGGGAAAGGGGTAGTTGATGGGGAAAAAAGAGAAGTGAAGAAGTAAAAGAGAGAGGGGGGAAGGGGTGGAAAATATGGGGAGGTACAGAGAGTGTTAGGTATAAGGGTATTTGTACTTCTATTCTTCTCTATATTGGTTTTAATTTTCTTATAGTCCATTTTGGTGCTTTTTGTTGTACCCTCAGTGGTGGCATCTTCTGGTCAGCTTTCTTCTATTTAGATTAATTATTTTATTTTATTTTCCTCCAGCCATTCTGTGAAAGGAGTCCAGTCTGTGGTTGTTATAGATCTACCTTGTAACCCCCTTCAGTTTGATTGTAACCGTTCTTCTTCTTTTTGTATTGATTCAAATGGCAGTTGGCAGAACAGTATGGAGACATTTTTTGTATGTGGATGGGACATATGCCAGCTGTAATATTTTCTGGATTTGAAGCTGTGAAAGAAGCATTGATTGATCATTCAGAAGACTTCTCAGAGCGGGTACAGACTCCGTTACTTTCAACTTTAGGAAGAGGAAAGGGTAAGTTGTGAAGAGCTGTACTAGGGACATCTCTCTCCAGAGAAACGAAAACGCAATAAGCAGGAAATAAATCAAAGATAAATCCATAGCACAGTCACCGCCAGGCCATATCATGCCATACACTATTGGTGTTGCAAATTGAGATATGAGAATTTCACCATGTTGTGTAGGAGATCTGCCCTCTACTTTGTACTTATGAATTTTATGTACACTTGTAAATAATATAATGAATAATAATTTATTTATTTATATTCTGTCTTATCTCCCTGAAGGGACTCAGAGCAGATTCTAATAATAAAAGGCAAATATTCATTGCCTGAACATAGCAACAATACACACATAATAATGAAAATTAGCAACCTAACATATAAAAGCAATTAACAACCTAACATATAAAAGCGAATTATAACTTAACAACTAAAGTTAAATAAAAAATGCAACCTATTATATCAGACATAAAAATCTGATGACTGGCTTTAAAACACTTTCCTTTTGGAGGTTGAATGGAGAAACTTTGGTTTCTTTTCAGTACTGGATATAAACATGGCTTTTTATTAGGGAGTTTCATTTATACAGGAGGTCCATACTCTGTTAATAACATGGTTTGTAGTTACTACTGCCTCTCCCCATAAAAAATTGGTGATTTAGAGTCCTCCAGCATACAGTCTCTCATTCCTTTTAATACTCCAATTCGCCTTTCTGTTATTCCATTTTCTTCAGGCCTATATGGGTTAATTTTCTGGTGCCTAATTTCTTTTAATTTTAACTAATTTGGCAATTTATAACTCATAAACTCTCCTCTTCTATTAGTTTGGAGGCATGACACCTTATAATTATATTTTCTTTCAATTAAACTTTTAAAATTGAAACTTTAAACTTTTTAAATACTTAACATTTTATTTCAACAATAAACAATAAGAATAGCAGTTAAAATCATCAACTAACACAATCATATACCTTACACCCTCTTCACTTGCACTAAAGGGACCTGCAAGATCTGCATGTAGTAATTCAAAAGTCCTTTTTTATGTTATTTTGATAAACCTAGGTATAGGATATCTTTTTTTACTTTAACCCTAGTGCATACTGTACAGTCTAAGAACTTCTTGCAGCTCTTTAAATTAAGGTCTGTCAACTCTGCAAGTTTTCTAATGTTTTGAAAACTAACATATCCTAATACCCTATGCAAATAATGTACACAATTGTCATGCATTGGGATATTTTCAGTATTGGTAACATTTAACACATTTTCTTTCTTCCCTTTATCCAACATAACATGTACGTTTTCATGAACTACACACTCTGCGCATACTTCACCATTAAAAAAATATCTTAAAACTTTTGTACCCATCTTGAGTTTACCTGGCTGTGTGTAATAAACAACATTTTAATTCTGGTACACATGAAACATTGTCCACATTTTTCTCTAACCAAGGCATGTACACTTTACCAACTCAATTGAAATTTCTCATGAGCTAAATTTGCCAGAACAACATTACCAGTTGGGGTTTTACTTTTGTCAAACAATAACTCCATAGAATGTACTATATTCTCACTACAAGCTGAGATAAGAAGCCAGTTCCCTTCACTCCTGGCATCTCCTTACCTCAGCACAGTAAATCTAGTGTGGTGGTTATTTCTTTCTTGTTGCCTTTGGTAGCCTCGGTGGTCTCTTTTTCCTCTGTTCTTCTATTTATTCCTGGAACAATCCTTAATTAAGTTATTTACAGCTCTGCAACCAAAACGTGTTCTTACATTGAACACCATTGTGTAATCCTGGCTGCTCACAGCTTCATTAGCTTTTCTTGTAGTAGCAAGTAGAGATAAAGAGATAGATCACAGATTAGCAAAGATATATAGTGCATTTGAAAGGCTTCACAAAAGAGTCTGGAGTAACAAACACCTGAGGCAAAGCACCAAAATCAGTGTGTACAGAGCTATCGTACTGTCTATTCTCCTTTATGGGTGTTGCACCTCAGACCTGGAACAGACCCCCCCCCCTAGACCACATGCACAAGCGAGCTCTATAAAAGGCTTTTATTTAGAATAAGGTAGTCCAAAAGGTAAAAAGGTAATGCAAAAGTAAGTCCAAGGATAAAACTTTTCAAGTCTTTAAACTGGAGTAAATCCCATAGAAAGCAAATCCAAGACCATGGCAACCGCTCCGGCGGCCGTAACATGAACTCAGAGACCAAGACAAAACGTGAACACAGACCAAAATGTGAGCTGTGGCTTGGCAAGGCACCCCGCTCTTGCAGCCACTGGAGAACAAAACAGGAACGATCCAAGCTAAACATAGCTTCAACTCTAAAGCAATCTTGACCGGGTCAGTCTTAATAAGCATCTATTTTCTGTGGGCCCACTGAATCCCTTGACACAAATTCCAATCCTTTCTCGAAGATCTGATAGAGGCCTTTCTATTGAAATTCGCCAGCTCGTTAGAGGCACCAGGTGGACTCCTATCTTGTTGGGAAAACTCTTCCTCCCTAATTCTCGGGGGCACATCTGGCAAGGGAGAGCGGTTCCCGTGAGAGTCAAGGTTATGTGAGTCCTCGCTAGCTGTTTCAAAACTGACTTCCATAAAATCCTCATTAACCCCTTCCTCGGGGTAATATCCCTGAAGCCAGTCATGATCCCAAGATAAATCTCCATCTGCAGAAATGTCCCCTTCTGGCCATCCATCCTGACATGGATCCACAGGCACTACTGGTGCCTGACCCTGGCCCCCTGGCTGGGGCATCACACTGCTAGGCTGGAATGCCACAATGGGTCTGAAACATGGGTCACCTATCGCCAGCACCTACGACTCCTCGAATGCTTTCATCAGCGCTGTCTTCGCACAATCCTAAATATACACTGGACCGACTATGTGACAAATGTTGCTGTCCTTGAGCAAGCAGGGATCACCAGCATTGAAGCCATGCTATTGAAAACACAACTGCGCTTGCACGTCTCTAGGATGGAGGACCACCACCTCCCAAAGGTACTACTCTATGGTGAACTCACCACGGGTCAGCGCAAGAGAGGCACCCCCCAAAAGAGATATAAGGACTCCCTGAAACAACATCTCAGACTCGGCCATATTGATCACCAAAAATGGTCCACCCTGGCCTCACATCAGAAGGCATGGAGATGCACTATCCACAATGCTGTGGCCTCTTTCGAGAAGACATGCTGAACGGGTCTCGAAGAGAAATGATAACACAGAAAGAACTGCAACTTGGAAACAACATCACCCAAGGAGACTTTCTGCTGTGCTTTCTGCAACCCGACTTGCCTATCTCAGATTGGCCTTTTTAGTCATCAATGCGCTTATAAAAAACATGGGATGAGTCCTTCCTAAAGAATTTTTGTTTGCGAAGTAAAGCCGAGAGAGAGAGAGAGAGAGAGAGAGAGTAGCAACTTCTGTCTGGAACCCCAACAGGCCGCCACATCACACCTGTTTTGCAGGATCTGCACTGGCTCCCAATCGAGCACCGGATCTCCTTCAAGGTGTTGGTTCTTACCTTTAAGGCCTTGCATGGCCTGGGGCCAGCGTACTTGAGGGACCGACTCACCCCACACTGTCCCCCGAGATCACTACGCTCCGAGGATGCTAATTTGTTAGAGATACCCTCGGCGAAATTGGCTAAACTGACATCTACTCGCCGGAGGGCGTTCTCCGTTATAGCTCCTACGCTGTGGAACGCCCTCCCGGCTGGAACGCGGGCTATAAAGGACCTGCTCCCGTTTAGACGCGCCTGCAAAACTTATTTGTTTAAGCAGGCCTTCGGTGAGTAGGTCCTGCCCATGTCCCGCTTTAGCCGCTGTCCTGGGGTGTCACGCTATCTAATTTCTGAACTGTACCTGGGGGTTTTGTATTTTGCTGTTTTAACTGTTTAATTGTCTTAGATGTTTTATCGCATTGCTTGTGTGTAGTTGTACCTTCGGTTCCTGTGAGCCGCCGCGAGCCTCAGGGAGTCGGCGGCATAGAAACCCGAATAATAAATAAATAAATAAATAAACTTGAGGGTCTTCTTTGCAGGATGACTCATAGTTTAGCCTCTTTTCCTGCTCCAAAAGCCTTGAAGACAAATAGTCAAGGGTTAAGTCCTTATCATCCACGTTTTGCATAGCATAACAAAAATTGTCCCAAACTTTGGATAACAAAGAATTCAAAATATTAGCTTTGTTTTCTTCAGTATAACACATGCCCCTTTCTTTCAAGTCCATGAACAGAGTCCTTATCTGCGGCAGGTGGTTTGTAAAACTTCCCCCCTTTTGAAATTTTAAATTGTATAAATTTCTTGTCAGCAAAACTTTCGTGCCTGCTGACTGGCTCAGATAAATTCCATTTAGGCTTTGCCAACACTCAGCAGCTGTTTGGGCATTCCTTACATATGGCAGTTACTGTCCCCTAATGTTGCATTCCAGGCCAGGATGTTTTTATGATATACTAGCTTGGGGACCCGGCGGTGCCCGGGTCATTTGAGAAGTGCAGCAGGATGTAGAGTGGGTCATGGGGGCTCTGTGTGCCAAGTTTGGTCTTGATCCATCATTATTGGGAGTTGCAGTGGTATCATGAAATTACTGAAGGTAGTGCAAGTCCCATCATCTGTGTGTGTCCCCCCCCCCAAAATTGTAGTAGGATGTAGATTGGGTCATGGGGGCTCTGTGTGCTAAGTTTGGTCTGTATTGGAGAATGGATGAGGGATGCATTGTTTTTCGGAAGTGAGTGAAGGTACTTCAAGTCCCATCATCCGTGCTCCGTCTCACAGAAAACTGCACCAGGCTGTAGAGTGGGTCATGAGGGCTCTGTGTGCCAGATTTGGTGTTGATCAGTCATTGGATTAGGTTTGTAGCAGGCTTGGAAAGTGAGGGAAGGTACTGCAAGTCCCATCATTCATGTTCTGTCCCCCTCCAAACTTCAGTAGGATGTAGAGTGGGTCACTGGGGCTCTGTGTGCCAAGTGTGGACTTTCTCGGTGTTTGTTGGGGGCCGCAGTTGTATGTGGGAGCAGAGGGGTGTGAAAATACTACAAATTCCATCATCCATTGTCAGTCCTCCCCCGAACCTCACCAGGACGTGAAGGCAGTCATGGGGGTTATGTGTGCCAAGTTTGGTCTCAATCAGTAATTGGATGAGGGTCGCAGCAGACTTGGGAAGTGAGTAGAGGCACTTCAAGTCCCATCCTCCATGGTCCACCCTCCTCCAAACTGCACCAGGAGGTAGAGTGGGTCATGGGGGCTGTGTGTGCTGAGTGTGGTCTGTATTGGTCCTTTTTGGTGGCCTCAGTGGTCTATGGGAACCAAAGTGTTGGAAAGTACTACAAATCCCATAATCCGTGGGTCATGTCCCCCGACCCGCGCCAGGACGTAAAGGGGGTTAGGGGGGTTATGTGTACCAAGTTTGGTGCAGGTCCATCACCCGCACTGGTCGCTGTGGCCTGTGAAAGTGGCTGCCACATATCCGCCCTTCCGCCCTTCCGCCCTCCGCATACACACATACAAACATTCCGTTTTATAAAGGTATACAGATATACAGATACAGATATACAGATTTGACTGTTTTTAGGAATGTTTTTATGATGTTTTTAGGTTGTTCATGTAATTTTACTATGTTGGAAACTGCCCTGAGCCTTGGGAGGGGGCGGCCTAGCAAGTTTGAACAATAAATAAATAAATAAATAAATACCACACAGCTAAGTAAAATGCAAGCAGTTTATTGAAGATATATAAAAGCAGTAGCAGTAAAAAGCAACCCACAAAAATAGGTAAATCTAAAGATAGAAAAAAAGATAGAAAAGATAGAAAGAAAAAAAATGACCATGAAATTAGTCCATCAGAGTAACAAATACTGGAAGTTCCAAGGTAAAAAAAACCCCAAAACTTGTACATGATTCAAACAAGGCACTTCACAGGAATCTATCCAAGGCAAGGCTTTCAAGGATCTGAGATGACTTCTCTACTCAATTTCAACGTTGCTTTGTCTGGCTACAGATTCTGTACTTGGCACTTTTATCCCCTAATCAATTCTATATCCCAAGTGGCTAGGAAATGTTTTGTTTTCAGCCTTGATTCTGTTATCAATCTCTCTTGCAATCCGGCAGACCGCCTGAGAGCCTGGTTTGTTTGTCTTTGCTGACTGAAAGCATTTCTCCTATCTAATGGCTCATTAATTTCTGCAGATGGCCCAGGTGCCAAACGTTTCTCAGACTCAAAGGCCTGGGAATTCTCTGGCAGCAGTTCAGGCCCAGGGAACATACCATCATCCCCAACCCGTCCAGGAACATTCTCATCAGAAAAGTCACTTTGAACATGAAACCCATTGTCATTGTCTGCATCTAGAGCAACCTCATCATTAGACACATGAACCTTTGGTCACTCCCAACATCCAGAGTACCCTGATCATTGGACACAATCACAGACTGAACTCCAACACCTAATTCCAGTATGATAGAAATCTTTGCATGCTAACCTGCCCTCAATTTGTCATCATCTTCTTTTCCTTCTTTATCTGGGGGGTTCTCTTCTACTTACCATACATTGTCTCTTGAACAAAATGTCATTTTAAATGACCATGTAGCATAATGGCTGGCATTCACCCTTTGAAAAGACAGTGTACTTGCTTGAAATGCCATTGCCATATTTATTCAGCCTTAATATGCTCTCTACTGGTTTGTACTGGGTTATACTGGACTATGCCGGGTAGCCTGGGCCATACTGGACTCATAACCCTTTTTGGAGAATGAGCTAATTAGCAAAAAATTTTCACCAGCAGAGTAACTTATTAGCAGCACCATGACCCAGCACCAATAACCAAAAATGATAAAAAGAACAAAAATAACCCCACAGACCAATGTTATCTCTTCCTTAGGATGCTTTTCTTCGTATCAAATACTATGGTTGCACTATTTACAAAAACAAGGTTTTCATAACACAAATAAAGTTCTTTACACTTCTTTTTTTCGACGCTGGGCTTTTTCTCATGCAGATAAACAGCTTCATTCTCATAGAGTCCCCTCTCACACTGAACTTACACAGGAGCTTCAGACAGTAGCTTTACACACAGCAGCCTTTACACTAGAGCTTCCTACATGAGGCCTTCAATCTGGGGCTTCTCTCACCAAAGCTTCTCACACCAGGCTGTCTCACCTACAGACACACCTGCTTATACTTAGCTGCAGCTTTTGCTGAGTCATTGCTTCCAAATGGAATCAATAACTCAGCAAAAGCTGCAGTTTAGTATAAACAGTGCTTGACTCACATTTTTGTATTTTAAAATACCTAGTTAATTCTTAATATTTCTGACAATGATTGTAAATGGATTCCTCCCACTCTAGGTGGAAAAACCTGAGAGCAGAAAGAATCAGAAAACCTGGTCATTTAATTGTTAATTAAAATGTGGGGGTTTTGCATATTATATATCACTTGACTCTACGAAGTAATTATTCAAATCTGTTTTTTTAAAAAAAATCCAGTATGAATGACCACTTCACACTATTGAAAGCTTTCTCAGCATCCCAATAGATCAAATATGACTATTCCTCAATGTACGTGTATTTATCTAGGAAATCAAAGATATCCAATGCACATTCTGTATTATCGCATAACAGTTGTTTTGGAAAAACATAGAAATTGTTTAAGATGATGGTCCATGGTTGTCTGAGTGTGGAGTTTGTTTGTGTATGGGTCTGTAATAAAGTTTGGGTATTCTAGGGTGGCAACCTAGCCATTTTTGATTTGAATTTTGTAATAACTGCATATTGATTCCGTCCACCCTCAGGGATTGTATTTTCAAATGGACACACCTGGAAGCAGCAGAGGCGATTTGGTCTAGTTACACTGAGGAAACTGGGAGTGGGGAAAAAATGTGTGGAGGGCCAAATAGAAGAGGAATCCCAACAACTGGTAGAGGTTTTTGCACGTGAAAAAGGTATGTGTCAACCTATAGAAGTTTGTATTAGTATGTACTGGTCTTTGATGTGGAATTTCTCATATTTTAGTTGATTTCTAGTACAAACATAAGAAAACATAAATCCAAATATGAACTGAACTTGATTTGCAGGGCAACCTTTTGATCCAGCATTGCCCATCACGAATTCAATCGCCAACATCATAAGTGCTATCACCTTTGGATACCGTTTCCCCCTTGAAGATGAAATTTTCAAGAAACTAACTGATGGCATTGCATTTGCCTTAAAACATGGAATGGGTCTTTTTCATTTGGTAAGGAGCATTTTGAAAACAATTAAAATAATGTTTTGTGTGTTAGATAGGAATTTGGTCTTGGCAGACTAGAGAAAATCCCGCAGAAGCAAATCCTCACAGTTTACACCAGGGAAGTAAATATTTGACCATTGCATTCTCATGTATGAGGATTAATGCTTTCCGAAGTTTTCTCTCAGTTGCAGGAGGAAACCAAGACTGGGATCCTCTTGAGGACTTACATCTTTGTGAATGGACGTAGGTTTGTAGGAATTTGAATTGAGGTTTTTCATGTCTGCATCTAATAAAGAGCTATTATTTTGTGTCAAAACCATTGCATAAATAAGTATAAAACTAATAAAATAGAGTGAGCATAAGCAACAAAATAATCTATATATATAAAAGTCGAGTGGTCGTGGGATGTCGTATATGCACGGCCAAACTATAACCCCCCCAGACACAAATCCCACGACACACATTCCCCCAGACCACGAGGTACAGACATAACACCAAAAACCCACCTCACTAACTTGCAACCCCCAAAAACAGCCCCCAAAACCGCCCATTGACTCCCGTTCTGCGCTGCCCGCAAGCGCTGCAGAGGAGAAAAACGCGCATGCGCACAACAACCCCAAACCCCCCCAACCCACCACCTCAACCTCTCTCCCCACTCACCGGGACCTTCGCCGCCACACCGGCGACGAAAAAACCACATCCTCGCCATCCTCGCTCTTCACCACACCTCCCCGGTCCCATAACAGCTCTAGCCCGCCGAACTACACTTCCCAGAAACCTCCGCATAAACCGGAAGTGGCCATGCCGGGGTTTCTGGGAACTGTAGTACAAAACACACCCAGCACACAAAACAAGGGGCGGGCCGCGTACGACGCTGCCCATGCGCGCCAGGGCGGAAGGCAGGGCCGGAGATCGGCGCTCCGCCCTCCGCCGTGTCCCCCACGATTCCGACGGCCACGCCTGAAAGAAGGTAAGCTCCCGAGCTTACCTTTTTTCAGCGACGCCGCAACAGCGAGGGAAACGGCGGAGGGCGGAGCCCCGGCCCTGCCTGCCTCCGCCCTCCGGCGTGCCCCGCGCGGTTGCGGCGGCCGCGCCTGAAACATGGTACGCTCCCGGCCTTACCTTGCTTCAGGCGCGGCCG
Organism: Anolis apletophallus; assembly: GCA_030556195.1. Lineage (NCBI taxonomy): Eukaryota > Metazoa > Chordata > Lepidosauria > Squamata > Anolidae > Anolis > Anolis apletophallus. The sequence goes on from JARBWK010000010.1 coordinate 11,281,382, forward strand.
CCGCAACCGCGGGGAACACGAAGGGAGGTAAAGAGACAGAGAGGGGAGGCCTCAGACAGAAGAGGGGGGGAAGATAGGGGGGAATGACACAGAGAGAGACGGGGCAGGCCAGAGAGAGGGGGAAAGTAACACAGAAAGAAAGAGGGTGGGGAAGGGGGAAATCAGGCAGCGAGAGAGGAGGGGGAGAGAGAGAGATGGGAAAGTGAAACAGAGAGAGGGCGGGAACAGACAACGGGGGAAACAGACAGAGAGAGGGGGAGTGTACATACACACATACATACAGAAACACATACAGACACACAGACACATACATACTCACACACATACAGACACAAGCATACATACACACACAACCATACACATACACACACAACTACATACACACACATACAACTACATACACACACATACACATACATACCCACACATATCTATAGACAGACACACACATCCACACCCATACACACACACACATACAAACACACATCTCCCAAATAGGGCACAGCAACGCGTGCCTGGTTAAGCTAGTGTTCAATAAAGGACTGTTGTTACATTACTAGAAACCAGAGCCATTAAAGAGATTGATGCATAAGGGGATCGATGCAGAATGGAAAAAATATGATACACATAGGAGCTGAGGCACATTGCATAATTGTCGATGAGTCCTGAACACTCTTAATGTTTCCTCTTATGCATTTTCATAACTCAGTAGATTCTTAGCACCTTTCCTCTGTAAAGCTACATGACAAGTTATATATGACTCTGATGTACTATTTTGGCAGTGAACACATTGAAGAATTTTGGAAAATTATTTGGCATAGTAATACATCTGCCATCAAGGCAAGTGATGGAGAAAAGTAAGGTGCTGTGTCACAGCTAGAAGCCATGATGACTTGGGGGATACCATTAGGATGGGTGCCTAATAGTGCCAAACTATACAAAAAGCACTGTTGGGTAAGAACTCCCTCCTAGCTCTGCAGTGGTTGAGGGAGCCTTTTTACAGGCTCCTTTCTGATCTTATCCAGCATCTAGATCAGGCTTTTGAAATGGGTCAGTTTAAATGGGGGGTAAAGTGGTAAAGTAGAAGGAAGTGAGGTATTTGTGGACCACTACAAAAACAAAGGTTGCTCACTGTGCAAACTATACACACCAAAAGGAAATGCACTGGTAATCTTATTAATCAAAAACAAGTTCTGCAACTCTGCCTGTGAGTGTTTCCACCTTGTATTGTCACAATAATATTACACAGTATTCAATACACTTTATAGTCACTTTCAAATATATAGAGAATGTATTCAACAATCCATAAACAATCCATAGAATACATATAATCAAGTTCACATATAATCCGCAATATAACAGTCCATCACAGATCAATAAGTCCTTGTTTACTCCTGGCGGATAATACAGATGAAATCAAGGACACTGAGAAGTCACGCCAGAGTGTGCAGTCAATACCGTCTCAGGAGTCACAAACCACGTCCCGTGACCAGGCAATCATCGCAAACTCAATAACTGCGGCTACACAGGTTTTAAGTATGCAAACTCATGGTCCTGGTGTGTTTCTAAATCTGAAATGAGGAGGCGACTAACAGAAAACAGATACGCTAGTAGCACGCCAACGGCACAAAATAAGTAGACGCCTCTAGCCGTTTCGCGCTCAAAAGCGCTTCTTCGGGGCGTTCCGGCCTCCAGGACGCTCCTCATAGGTAATGTTCTGCCACAATGTATGTTTAAAGAAATTCCAAACTAGGAGATGATCTATAACAATGCATAACCAACAGTTTTTTAAATCATTTTTATTGTTTCAATTTATATACCGCCCTTTCCAATCTGGCTCAGGGGGGTTTGCAAAATGCACAAAATATTACATACATATTAAAACAGTAAAAACTTAAAATAAAAAAACAGGATTTCGTAGGCTCCAAGAGTTGACATAGCTAGAGGTTGAAAGCCTGCTGGAAAAGTGTTGTCTTACACGCCTTCCGAAAAGCGGACAGCTCATTTATCTTCCGAATTTCCGCCGGCAAGGCGTTCCACAGGCTTGGTGCTACAATGGAAAAGGCTCTCTGCCTGGTTGAGGACAAGTGGAAGGACCTAATGGAGGGAACGTGCAGTAGGTTCTGGTCCTCTGACCGAAGCAATCTCTGGGGAACATATGGGAGCAGACAGTCCCTCAAATACACTGGCCCCAGACCATATAGGGAAGGGACACTTTTATATGCTCACTGTTGGTTATGCATCGTTAAGTTTGCATACTTAAAACCTGTGTAGCCATCGTTATTGAGTTTTGGATTGTTGAATACATCTATATATATAAAGGAGGACCCGTCATCGAAAGACTGCCATAGGCAGAGAAACCTTCCAAGGCAGAGATACCAAACTTGGCAACAAAAATAGGCCTCAGGTGTCACACCTCAAGGGCCTCAGGCGTCACTTTTGCTTGAGCGACGTTCCAGCCAAGGTAACAAGAGTGCAACTTTTAAACCAGCTTGCTCTGCTCAAACCCTGCTTGGGCCTCCCGTGTCTTTCCCGTGTGAAGAGTAGGGATGAAAGCATAACATAGGCCTTCAAGGCCGTACCATCATTGCCTCCCCTGATAGTAGAAGCGGGCCGCGGGAGTAACAAGCTAGACTCCCCGGCCCAGCTGGCCCTTGCTAACGAGCTCCGCATTCCTAGAGGACTGAGTTCACAAAACATACTAAGGATCATCAATCTTAGCCTTTGACGTGCGACGCAACTAAGGAACACTATATCTGCTCTGCAGACCCTTATGCCAGTGTCTTGTACTAACAACGCATTTGGGTAAAGATCTTGTGGTAAGGCCAGTCAGGCCTTCCTCCAAGCCACGCCAGCCAGCCTACGCCAGGCTGACTCGTTCCAGTGTTGCCTTGTTCCAGTTCATCGTCAAGGTCCCTTGATTGATCCTGAAGAGACTCTTTTGCCTTTTGAACTCTTTGCATTTTACCCAACGCATCCCAGCCTCACTTGCTTCGGCTAGGATTCCAAGAGACTTTGCATCCGGCTTGTTTTCCCGTTTGCCGCTTGTGCTCCTTATACTGCGGAGCACCCACGCCTTGCTGATTCCTGTTTGCTGCTAGTTGGGGCACCGCAAGGATTGCTCCAACCTTTTTCCTTTACTTACCTAATATCAATAAAACCCGTTGTACCTCTGCTGCTGTGTGGTTTATCCAGGGGGGTCAGGTTGGCAAGGCCTCAGAGGGCGATAGCTTGGTACAAGACCACTTACCCCCTGGTAAACCGAAGTCCGGATGCAGACGCCACCAGGTGCAGCCGGTGGAGCGCCGGCCATGGCGAGAGGCCCATCAGCCGCAGATTTTCAACGCTTGCAAGCCGATATGGTTGCTCTTCAACAGCAATTCGCCGCCGTGATCCAGGTGCAATGTCCAGCGCAACAGCGTGTTCCAGTGGCCCTTCCCACCCACTTCACTGGAGATCCGATTGCCGTGCCCACGTTCCGCGGGCAGTGCCAAGCCTACCTGGTGGCCAGAGCGGCCGACTTTGCAATAGAGGTGGAACGAGTGGCGTTCGTGTACACCTTGCTGGATGGCACCGTGGCATCGTGGGCCACCACCTTGATTGACACTAATGCACCCCAGGTCCAGACTGTACAAGGGTTCTTGGATCACATCCGTGACACCTGGGGGCACCCTGTGAACCGCGACCTGGCCGAAAAGAAGATGATGCACCACATGCAGAGAGACCTCCCTATCGACCAGTACATAGCCGAGTTCTGAGTGCTGGCTAACCAAGTGACCTGGAATGCGGATGCCCTACGCTCGCAGTTCCTGGAGGGGCTGCGCCCAGAGATCCAGTTGGAGGTCGCCCGCACCCCTGATGTTCCCCTCACCCTGGACAGGGTGATTGCCATGGCCCTGCGGATCGAGGCACACCTTCAGGCCCAATGGTTGTTGAACCGTAAGCTGCCGGAGCAGCCACCCACCAGGAAGACGGCCCCTGATCAGCGAGGCCCGTCGGGGCCTCGCCCACAGCCGCACGTCTCCCCCTCGAGGCCGGAGGATGAACCGATGCAACTGGGCCACGCTCGCCAGCACCTGGACGAGGCCGAAAAGGCCCGGCGGCAATGCCTGCATTTGTGTTGGTACTGTGGAACCTCCGGCCACTTCTCCAAGGATTGCCCCTCCAAGCCCAAGGTGACCCCTTGCCTGGCCGCGGCTGAGGAGAAGCCCGTTCAGCCAGAGGCGATTCCAGCGCCGGCGGGAGAAGCCACGGACGAGGTGTAGAGAGGCTCGCCAGCTCGGTCGGCACCCCCCCCCTCAGAGCCACGAACTGGGGTCCTGTTTCTGCTTTTGGTCACTTTGTGGTCCGCGGAGAAAGGCCCCACCATGATCCATGCCATGGTGGACTCCGGAGCCACCAACAACTTCGTCGGCAAGGGCTTCGCCAAGCACTTAGGCCTGGAATGCCTGGACTTAAAAGAGCCCTTGCCGGTGCAGACCATTGACGGCCGGCTGATGAAATCGGGCCCTATTGAACAATGGACCAAGCCCGCCAGAATGAATGTGGCGGAGCACCAAGAGGACATTTCCTTCCTAGTTTCTCCCCTGCCGCACTTCCCTGTGATCCTGGAGTGGGGTGGCTCACTCAGCACGACCCCCAGATCTCCTGGGCGCGCCACGAGGTGAAGTTCCTCACTGCGCATTGCCAGAGACATTGCTTAAAGGGCCAGGCTGGAGCGGCCGCCGAGGCCGGGACCGTGACCATCCTTCCTTGTAAGTACCGGGAGTTTTGGGAGGTGTTCAGCGAAAAGGAAGCGGACAAACTTCCGCCCCATAGGCCCTATGACTGTGCCATTGACCTGGTCAAGGATGCTCCAATCCCTCGCGGGAGACTGTATTCCCTCTCAGAGCCTGAACAGAAGGTGCTCTGGAAGTTTTTGGATACCAACCTGCAGAAGGGGTTCATCCGCCCAAGTCAGCCCCCTGCTGGAGCCCCAGTCCTGTTTGTAAAGAAGAAATCGGGCGAACTGCGCCTGTGCCATGACTACCGGGCCCTCAACAGCATCACCATCCACAATCGGTACCCCCTTCCCTTGATCTCCGAGATGCTAGAGCAAGTGCGGGGCGCCAAGGGGTTCACGAAATTAGACCTGAGGGGGGCCTACAATCTTGTGCAGATCCGGGTGGGAGATGAGTGGAAGACGGCGTTCCAGACAAAGTACGGAGCGTACGAAACCCTCGTGATGAATTTCGTATTATGTAATGCCCCCTCGACATTCCAGCACTTCATGAATGACATCTTTAGAGACCATCTAGACCAGTTCCTCCTTTGCTACCTGGATGATTTGTTGATTTTTAGCAAGGATTTGGACTCCCATGATTGCCACGTGAGAGCTGTCCTGCAGAGGCTTCGTGACCACGGCCTCTATGCTAAGTTAGAGAAATGCTCCTTTGAAGTGGAGAAAATAGACTTTCTGGGACACTTCATTTCAGCCCAAGGGATTTCCATGGACCCAGTGAAAGTAGAGGCCGTGGTGCAGTGGGAGTCTCCTGCTAGCAGAAAAGACATTCAGCGTTTCATGGGCTTTGCTAACTACTACAGAAAGTTCATCCCTGGTTTTGCCAAATGCTCAGAGCCAATTACACAGTGCCTCCGGGGGAAGACCCCCTTCCGCTGGACTGCCAAGGCCTCAGAGGGCGATATCAGGCAAGGAAGGTTTTTAGCAAAGAAACTTTCCCCCGCAAAACCTAGAAGGTCCCCAAAACAACAATGAAAAAAAACTACATTTCCCAGCGTCCTCCACGGCCGCCAGCGAATCCCATTGGCCAACATGGGCCCACACAAAATGCCGCCGCCGCTTCCCAGCGGAGGCCACGCCCCCTGCCATCCCCACAACCACTTCACCCCCTTCCCCCGGCCTGGCCCCGCCCCCTGCCATCCCCACAACCACTCCACCCCCTTCCCCTGGCCAGGCCCCGCCCACTGCCATCCCCAAAACCACCCCCTTCCCCCGGCCTGGCCCCACCCCCTGCGTGCGACAATTTCTCCAAAATAACTGCCACCAAAACAAATCACCTCAGGACAGCATCCCACACACCACAGCCAGTCAGACTGCTGAGGACACGCAGTGCCTAAAGGACAGGCTCCTTCAACCTCACCCACACTGGCCAAACAACGAAAACTAACCACTGGTAATCACCACAAACCACTGACCACGGTACGACCAGCCACACAATCACAACAACAAAATCAACAAAAAACACCACGCACTCTTCCAGACACAACAACTCTCACAACCACACTCGAGAAACACAATCCAAAAGAGCAAGCCAGCACAAAATACCACACAACGCCAATATGCAGAAGATACACAACTATGTGCACATAGCACATACATACCACTCACAGGACAAAAGACACCCACAACAAAAGACACTCACTTAACAAACACCACACCCACAATATGACAGCCACACAACTCGCAATACTTACCTCTAGAGACCCACAACACAACGGACACACAACACACACAACGCATACATACCACTGCTAAAAAGAAACCTCCACAATACAACCAACTAACACACCCCACATACACACCGTATATCCACAACACACTACCACTGCACACTCACAACAACAAACTACACACTCAACACCACACACTCTTCTCCAAGCACCATCCCAAACACACACCACCAATCCTCCATTTTACAAACACCACCCCCACAACATGACAGCCACACAACTCACGATGCCTACCTCTACAGACCCACTACACAACTCACACACAACACACACAACGCATACATACCACTGCTAAACAGAAACCTCCACAGTACAACCAACTAACACAGGAGGACATAACAACTACCAGGAGGACATAACACTAACACAAATAGGGCACCAGGGACACAGGCACCACGGACCAACACATACCGCCGGAATAACACAAACTTCCAAAACCCACAAAAACAAACTAACAATCCTGCAACACAAAAACCCAACCCAACCAAAATTCACAACAAACAGCACTGGCAAAAGCCACACCCCCTCCACATCACAACCAGCATACAGCCAGACTGAGACGACTATGTCACCACAACACACACAAAATAAACCCCACATACCTGACAACTTCCCCAACACAAAACCCAGGACTGCACTCACTACTGACCACCACACACACATCCCACCCACCAGAACAACCCACAACAACACAGCCATGACCCCACCAAGACCGTAAGTAACATCATTTCCAACCCTTACATACTCAGACTTTATCGCATCTCCTAAATAGGGCACAGCAACGCGTGCCGGGTACAGCTAGTTCTCTATATATTTGAAAGTGAGTATAAAGTGTATTGAATACTGTGTAATATTATTGTGACAATACAAAGTGGAAATACTCACAGGCAGAGTTGCAGCACTGAGATATGTTAGATATACATTGTTTTTGATTAATAAGACTACCAGTGCATTTCCTTTTGTGGACCAGCCCAGGTAAGAGTGAGCTTCTGGCCATTAGTCTAACTTGCTGTCGATCTTTGCAGCCCGAAAGACAGTTGCATCTGTCAAGTAGGAAATTGACAGATGCAACTAATTTACAATGCCATAAAACCTTCCAACAGCATGTGTAAGAATGAGGAAATACTCGGTGTCACAAATGGATGGTGAAGCAGCAGCTCCCCCTGTGGCTGAAATTGAGCATACCCTCGTGAAAGCCGGAAAGCTGGAATGTTAAAATTGTCTCTGTGTCTGCCTACTGTATATGTGTTATATGTCTAATTGGCATTGAATGTTTGCTATGTATGTGTGCATTGTAATCCGCCCTGAGTCCCCTGAGGGTTGAGAAGGGTGGAATATTAATACTGTAAATAAATAAATAAATAAATAAATAAATAAAATATTTTGAAAGCACCAGAAAAATGGGAGAACAGTGAGTTGAATAGAAATGCCCTGCCCCAATTTATAAACCACCACAAAGACAAAGATCTTCCAAGAAGGCCCTGCTCTCGGTTCCACCACCATCACAGGCACAATTGGCAGGACCAAGAGAGAGGGCCTTCTCAGTGATTGCCCCTCAGCTATGGAACTCCCTTCCTGGTGAGATTAGATCAGCCCCTTCCTCCTGTCCTTCAGAAAGATGTAAAAACCTGGTTGCGGAACTAAGCGTTTGGGACAGTGCAATAAGGTCATAATAGGAAACCCACTCCGCTGTCTGGAGCTGGCATGGTGTTTTGAGATGGTTTTAAACAATAGATTTTAATGGTCTGATTTTAGTGTTTATGTATATTTTTAGTTATTTTATGTTCCGGCACGGAATGTATATGTTGTGCTTCACCCTGAGTCCCCTTTAGGGTGAGAAGGGCAGAATATATATGTTTCAAATAAATAAATAAATAAATTTCACTGCCGAAGATTCAGCGGTTTGCTAGTAACTATATCAAAAATGATTCATGGGAAAAGGGAGCCAGCATCCAGCTCTTCATTTCTTGTTTGCAACTAATAAATTTTCTTTCCTAAAGCAACTTGTGTGTGTCAAAGCTGCTTCAGCTGATGGACTGAATTTTATTGCCTCCTCTCTAGTAATGGTAAGTATTTGCTTCTGTCTTTGCTGTAGCTATATGAAATGTTCCCATGGCTCATGAAGCATCTTCCAGGGCCTCACAAAGAGGCATTGCGTGCCTCAGAGATACTGCTCTCATTAGCAAAGAAAGAAATACAGAAACATAAGGAGCAAATGTCCTTTCAAGAGCCACGGGATTTAATTGATTTCTACCTGCTTGAAATACAAAAAGTAAGTAGCTGCTATTATATCAATTCCAAGAAATGCGAAGGGACCTTGTTGTCCACAGTGGTATAATTACAAGATCTCGGTGGATAACAAAATATCTGTGAATGTCCAAATTCTATTATGGACAATGGTGTGGTGTAGTGTATATATGTGTATGTATCTTATATATAATGGTAAAATCAAGATCTGTTTTCTGGATGTTCTTTATTATTTTCAAGCTGTGGATGACTGAATCCATGGAGGCAGAATCTGTGGATATGGAGATCTGGCACAATCGACTGCACAGTTCTCCTCTGATAAGCTCCTAGGGAAGGAACTCATCATCTGTTGTTCTGAGATATATTGGTCTGGTGACATTCTTCCAAGTAAGGAAGAAGATGAGATTTTTGATTAGGATCCAGGTTTTTCTTCGATAGCTTGCCAAAACAGTTGTTTTTGCCTTGGGAGCCAGATGATAAAAGGGTTAGGAAAAAAAAACCCATTGCAATGTGACAGCTGTGTTAACTCCACAGCAAAAAGGAATTCCCTAATTCCAATTTGTAGGGAAGAAAGAAGCTTTAACTTTGTGAGAGTTACTTCTGGTTTTTGGAAAATTACTTCTATCAGCAGAAGCTTCTATTGTCAAAAAAACATGAATAATCTGGATTTACTATCTGGACATGCAGTTCAGCTACCTCCTCCACATTGCTGATGAATGTGAATGAAGATTGTTAAGACATGCCAAATCTAATGCAATTTGGGATAAATGGCTTGTAACAGCTAATAGGATCATCATTATAATAGGCAGGGCTTGACTAATCCAAGGCTGAAGTTAAAATTACTGGAAGGAACATTAACAACCTTAGATATGCAGATGATATCATTTTAATAGCTGAAAGCATGGAGGAGCTGAGGAGCCTTCTAACCAAGGTGAAAGAAGAAAATTCAAATGTTGGGTTGCAGTTAAACATAAAAAACCCAAGATTATGGCAACCAGACTGATTGATAACTGGCAAATAGAGGGAGAAAACATGGCCAGGGTCTGATATATCTCAGAGACTGCCTTTCCCCTTATGGCCATCAGTGGTCACTTAGACCTTCCCAACACAATCTGCTTTACATTCCAGGCCGCAGAGAAGCACGCTTTACTAGTGTGAGGCATAGGGCTCTTTCTGTCTCTGCCCCAGCACTGTATGCCTCCGTATATGAGAGCTATGTGCGACCTGCGCCCTTTCACCCAGGTTCTCAAGACCTGACTCTTCAGTAGAGCATTTGATGTGTAATTTTAACTTCTATTTTCACGATCCGTGTATGTTTTATCCTGTTTTACTGTTTCTGTGTAAATCGCCTGGAGCATCTTGATGGAGGATGATTAATAAGAAATCAAGTGATGATGATGGTGATGATGGAGGTAGGGACAGACTTTGTATTTCTAAGCATGAAGATTACTGCAGACACAGACTGCAGCCAGGCAATCAGAAGATGTTTCCTTCTTGGGAGGAGAGCAATGACCAATCTCGATAAAATAGTGAAGAGTAGAGACATCACACTGGCAACAAAGATCCACATAGTTAAAGCAATGGTATTCCCCGTAGCAACCTATGGATGTGAGAGCTAGATCATAAGGAAGGCTGAGCGAAGGAAGAGAGACGCTTTTGAACTGTGGTGCTGGAGGAAAGTTTTGAGAGTGCCTTGGACCACGAGAAGATCCGACCAGTTCAGTCAGGAAATAAAACCCGACTGCTCACAGGAGGGAAGTATATTAGAGGCAAAGATGAAGTACTTTGGCCACATATTGAGAAGACACGAAAGCTCAGAGGAGACAATGATGCTGAGGAAAATTGAAGGAAAAAGGAAGAGGGGCCAACTAAGGGCAAGAGGGATGGATGGTATCCTTAAAGTAACTGGCTTGACTTTGAAGGAACTGGGGGGTGGCCATGACCGACAGGGAGCTCTTGCATGGGCTGGTCCATGATGTCATGAAGAGTCGGAAGCAACTGAATGAATAAACAACAACATAGATCACTCCTGGCTGAGTTTGATTGTCTTCCAAGGATAAAGTCTTGGTGAAAGGTGGTCCTGAGAAGGGTTTGCATGCACATTCAGGAGATGTGCATGCAAACAGTTATGGCATCACCATTTGGGGTCCCAACCCAAAGTTTGAAAAACTCTAATGTAGATAATGTTGTTCGTTTGGAGCAGATACAGAAGGCAACACCCCTGCACACTATGCCAATGAGCAGATATTAAAAACAGGTATAAAAGGATTGGCTTTCAGATGCACACGCCCCTGAAGTGGATGTCACAAAAGAACAACTCCCTGCTAAGGGAAAGCCCCAGTCCTAAGACATTCTCACTACATCCCAGACCAGAGAGATAGCAGAGCTGTATAGTATAGACAAATCTCCTAGATAAACACCTCAATCCTGCCAAGAAATTCTTGGCTAGGACCTGCTGTTGAAACAGCACCCAAATTCACACACTTATGAAACTTGTTTCACCAGTAGAATAATATAGTGCCATAGAAATACGATCTAAAAACTGGCACCAGATCCCATCTGATCAGTCCTGGTTATGACTTTGATTGAGCCCTACCAGGTGCTGCAGTCCGTATTTCAGAGGAAGAAATTGGCAAACCCACCTCTTGAGTGTTCTTTGCCTTAAGAACCCTTCAAAATACTTGGGTTTGCCATAAATCAATAGGCAACATGAAGGCATATGCACACACATAGAAAGACAGCCTTGAAGAGAAGCTTTGCAGTCAATCATAAGTCATATTTGATCTTTCATATTGTCACCATCAGAGGAAGAATGATCCTACCTCTACATATGATGAAGAGAACCTGGCTCACGATATTCATGACTTATTTATTGCTGGAACGGAAACAACTGCCACTTCTCTGAAATGGGCAATTCTCCTTTTGGCAAACCATCTGGATATTCAAGGTAAGAGAGAATGCTGGGCAGCAAAAACATCCTTGCTTACAAAGGGCTGCTTTCCCATTACAACTGATGTGTGGCAATGGGAGCTAATAATAATAATACGCCATTATGTCATACAGTCCTAGACACTTGGGAAGTGTGTCCGACGTGTCATCCAAAGTAAAAGCCAGCATAGGGATCTTGTTTGTTGTGTACTAATTTTCTTGTGTATCTAATAATGATAATCATTATTATTTTATTTATTTATTTTATTTATTAATTCAATTTTGTATTCCGCTCCTCCCTGCAGGCTCGGGGCGGGTGACAGTAAAATACATATGGGCAGTCAAGTTACATTATCATACATCACACAGTCCTAGACGCTTGGGAAGTGTTTGACTTGTGATTTTGTGATACGAAATCCAGCATATATATCTCATTTTCCGTGACATACTGTGTTTTTGTATAATAATATCCAAAAATTTGGATTATTGCTGTTGCCGTACCAGGTGATAGTCGAATTTACGAAAGACAACAGGAAAAACTCAGCCATTATCTAGACCTCAAAACTGAACTGCAAAGGCTCTGGCATAAACCAGTATAGGTGGTACCAGTAGTAATTGGCACACTGGGAGGATTTTGATTCGGAAAGGGCTGAGTTTGATTCGGGAGGGGCTGAGTCTGAGTAAGAGAGGGACTACCCTACCAAACCTTTTGTATTGTTATCCCAATAACCCCATGAATGTGGGATATAATGAGCATGGTGATCAGATCATGATATGAATAAACATAATAGTTTAAGTAATGTACCAGTAAGGCCTTCTCATGGACCACCCTGAGTATTTCGGGGGGGGGGGCTGAAGTCCCATAAGCACCCCCCCCCTCGCTACATGCCTGCTTTGGAGGGAAAGTGGGATATAAATATCATAAATTATTTGTGATTTGGGAGTTTCTGTTTATTAAATTATAGTGGATGGACCTGTATGCATTTTTCATTGGACTTTATTAAAATCCATGAATAATTATTCTGAAATAAGCTTTAGTATTCATAATAAAACTTTCATCCATTTCTCTCTTTTCCCAAAGATAAAGCCTATAAGGAAATAGAAGATGTTTTGTGCTCCTCTTCCTTCAGCTATCAAGATCTGAAGAAGCTCCCTTATACAAATGCTATGCTTCATGAGATTCAACGTTCAAAATATCCCCTCTTATTTGGGATCCCAAGACAAACAACCAAAGATGTGAAGATGAGAGGTTTCCTCATCCCTAAGGTAGAGAATGTATATATGTACTTCTGTGTCCCAAGAACAAGGCTGGGAGATAGAAAAATTTGGAAGATGTACTCACATAGGACAGAGATAGCATGGAGTAATGGTTTGAACATTGGACTAGTGGTACATCTATGGACATTTATGCAGACCATTTAATGTTGACTTGCAATTTTGAGAGATTTACCCATATAGGGCAAAGCCAGTGTCGAGTAATGGTCTGAACACTGGATTTGGGGCTCATCTACATTGATCATTCAATGTGGATTGGATTGAAGGCAACTCAAAAACGTGGTGCCCAAGCATACATAGCAATGCACTTTGAGTCCTTAGATTAGAGTAAGTGTGGAATAACTTGGCCATTGAATGCACTTCAATCGCATTGCAAAACTGATTAAGGGGTGAGTGGTCTGATGATTCACACATACTCATTGGGGTGGGAGGCTTTGAAAAAAACCCTCTAAATCCTCCACAGCTCTGAAGAGACAAATACTATGGATTCTCGAATCATAGCAACCCCACTCCCTGAAATAAATCTCACTAAGAATATCCTATGGTTTTAGGGTTGTTCAGTGTAATGTTTTTATGAGTTCGAATATATCCTTTTATATGAGACTAGCTGTACCCGTGCACGCGTTGCTGTGCTGCAATCTGTGGCGAAGTCATTCTACCCACATAGTGGGGAAGCCTAATCAAAGCAGTCTTGACAGATGGTCATTTTGCCTCTGGTTGATAACATTAAGAGACATTTAGTAG
>JARBWK010000010.1:11297585-11360710 GCA_030556195.1 Anolis apletophallus
ATCAGTGGCCAGGACTCCGGCCCTTGGCCCAAAAGATGTTGGACAGCCCTGGTCCAGAGGATCCAAACTGCATCTGTCCTGCTGGCTCATCCTGCTACTGCTCAGCCATGGAGCTCCCTGTGAGCACCTGGTCCTAACAGTCACCACTGTAGAGGTCATAATATGAAATCAACATATGGCCAGGTTCTCACAAGGAGCTCCATGACTGAGGAGCAGCAGGATGGGCCAGCAGGACAGATGCAGATATTGAATTGTCTGAGGGCCCTTCCAGACAGATCCACAATGTGGAACTTGTCTTAGTTTTACCTGAGGTATTCAAATGATGCCTCAGGTAAAACCAAATTAATCTGGAGAAAACTAGGATTTCTCAAATAATAATAATAATAACTTTATTTTTGAACCCTGCCTCCATCTCCCTGAAGGGACTCAGGGCAGCTTACATATGGCACAATGTGCCTAGAACAATGCATAAAATAAACTCACAATACAATAAAAGATAATACCACTAGCATATAAAACAATGATTTAAACTCAAAGTAGCACCCAATAACCTATGGTGAGAACTGCCATAAAACATGGCCAATCATAACCAGGAACAGGGGAATAGGATAGTGCCAGTTGTAGCTCATGAACTAGGGCATGGGATGAAAGCACAGTGCTCTGTCATTAATTGCAGACCATTGGGGTTAAACATTCTCAAAGAGTTGTCCAAACATCCTGTAAGGATCTAACTTACAAACAATTGTGTGATGGAGCTGAATTCGAATTTGTGGAGAGAGTGTGGGGATTCGAACTCAGGTCTGTGACAGGGCAGAATATACTACCAATGCCACTACAATATGTAAGGATTCTTTTAACTTTTACTTGCTGCCACCATTTATTTTACTGAGCTTGGCTACCCTCTAGGAAAGAGGTGTTTTCAAGGCTTGTGGGAGAAAGAATCACCAGAATAGATGTTTCATCAAAGAACTATCAAGTTTATTTGAACAGTGTTTTGAGCTTGGAGGTTTCTTGTGTTCAAGAGCTTGGGTGGTTACAATCTACTCAGAGGTACTTTCTTAAGGTTACAAGATGCTAACTATGAAGATACAGTCTAACACAAAGCTACTGCACTTTTAAAAATATTAACTCAGCAGTTTACACACACTTTGCTGGTCATTAACAGCCACTGCTTCCTTAGCAGTCTACACACCTACACTACTACCCTTTCCCAGAGTAGAGTCAGGCTTAGAATAAACCCAGAGTCTTTTAAACCATGCTGAAAGCTGGCTAAACAGACTCCCTAATTCTCTCACACACCCTTCTGCATTTGCAGTTAGCCACCAACTGAAAATATTTGAATCCGAGGATTCTAAAGCCATCTGCAGGCCCCGCCTCTAGTTTCCATGGTAACTGAGATTCTTGGAACCTCTGCCAGATAATTTTACTGTTAACCCCTTAGGGTTAGCGAAGTTCTGCCCTTACAAAATACTTACAGTACATATACATAAATATCAACTACATTTACAACCTGTAACAAATAAATATGACTTCACCACACATCCAAATCTTCAATTCCTTCTGGAAGGAGGACAGTGTCGGGGCCTGCTTAATCTCCCTGGGGAGGGCATTCCAAAACCGGCATTACTATCAGACGCCTTGGTTAAGTTTTTGAGGAGAAATGGGGTCTGGAGAGAGGCTGGATGCCAGGTAAACGTTTGGTTGACAAGAAAAAAGATCTAGCCACTTCCCGAGGGAAAGCCCAGGGTTTGCATTTAGTGTGGGGACAGAAACTTGGGTTTGGGGCCTCTGTAGATGTGCTCTTACTTTATTTATGTGTTGAGTTACTATCCACCAACTGAATGAATTATTTTACTGTAATTAAATTTAGCCAAGAAGGAGTTCTGCCATGATTGGCACATTCTTGGATAGTGTATTTGTATGGAACTGTTTGTCAATTCTTTCAGTGCATTGCTTGATTCACTGGGACAGCAGAAATAGCCACTTTACATAATTTATTACACTGTGGGACATCAAGCAGGCATATTGGGAGATTACATACCTGGATACACAATATCAGTCTTTTCCATAAGTGTGGTGTACAGCAATATCATATAATTAGGTGGGAGTATGTTTGCATTATCCATGCATGATGTATGATCTCTGCAATTGCAAAAAAAAGAAGACAAAAAGAAAACACCTTAGTTGGGTTAAGATAAGCAATCAGACAGCCCGTTCCCACAAAATCTACATCTCTAAGAGAGTTGTGCATGTGCTTGTTTGTCTGACATTTGTTTCTGCCTTTCAGGGGACAGTCGTTATACCAAATATAAACTCTGTTCTTCTTGATCCAAAGCACTGGGAGTCTCCTAAAGAGTTCAATCCAAAACATTTTTTGGACCAGGATGGACATTTTGTTGCTAGAGAAGAGTATCTGGCATTTGGCGCAGGTAAAAGTAGTTCACAGCAGCTTCTGATTTATCACTGTGTCTTCTGGGGAGTATCCATGATCGGATCTCCTGCAGCCTCTGTCCTTTGTGAGCCAGTGCAGTTGCTGCTCTGCAGCACATATTCATCAAGGCAGCAAGACATTTATTGCAATTATGGCCCAATTAAGAAGCATAAACTAATGCACAATCATGCAGTTATGGGAAACCAGAGATTGCCAATAAATCCTATAAAAAATCCGTGATGGGGAAAAATGGAGATAAAAACATGGGTGTTGGATGTTAGTATAGTTGAAAAGGTTATTCTAACATTTCAGTTTGCTTTGTTTTTCTTTGGTAGTTCATAGCATTATGAAAATGCTTTTAGGAAAAACATTTACCAGTGACGTGGTTGTATGCATACTTAGCTTCCACATCAGTTTTTCTTATTCATGCCAGGGAGAAAACAAATCAAAGAGATAGAAAGGATTGCATCCTGAAATATGCCCTTTCAACCTTAGTTTATAATTGCCAAGTGATAGAGAGTTCACTATCTTTCAATCCAATCTATTCAATTTAGTCCATATTTTCAAAAAACAAGTTCTTTCAAATGCTTAGGCAGAACGGCTTCTCTTGGAATTTGAATCTGATGGGTTACTTTAAGAGTGTGGAGTAGACCACGGTTTACCAGTCCATAGTCCAGTTTTCAATCCATCCCTGTTTGCTGCATGGGATAGATACCCACTTTCTGCCTTTGTTTCCCCTGCAGGGGCCCGGGTGTGTTTAGGGGAGCAGCTGGCAAGGATGGAGTTCTTCATCTTCTTGGTCAACCTGCTGAGGGCCTTCCGTTTCCAGCTGCCTCCAGGAGTCAAAGATCTCAATGAAGATCCTTCACTAGGAGTGACAACACCACCCCATCCTTATAAAGTGTGTGCTGTTCCTCGCTATAGTTCATCATAAAATATACAAAAATTGCAATGGCATGTACTTCATTGCTGGAATTTTAAAACAAATCCACACTCCATTCCATTTTCTAAATTTCTTTCCTGTGCTTAGAATCTAAAGCACACCTGTGATATAACTCAGTCATAAAGAGATTCTGTCTTATTCTGAGTTCAAATTTTTCAATTTAACGAATTCTTGCGATATATGGATGTAGTGGGGCTAAAGTACTTTAGTGTGTTGTGGGTTGGTCTACTTCTCTGGGGATCTGTTTTCATATCTTCAATTTGCCATGGAAACTCCTAGGTGATCTTGGGAAATTGTACGCTCTCAGAGGAAGGTTATGACAAACCATAAAGCACATTACAGCAACCCATACATTTAGAGAGGTGGCAGAGCTTTCTGAAACATCCCATGTTTCTCAGCTGCAGTAGGAGCCATATCCAGACCACAATATGTATCAGTGTATGCTGATCATGTTGTCATAAGAACCCATATGGTGGGCAGAATCAAATAGACAGGTGGGAGAATATAGACAACCATTGAAATGGCCCAAACATAATAAAGACAGATGGATGAACAAGACGAGGTCCCCATCTGCATTATATGGCAGTGTAGATAGGGTTAGGAAGATGCTGTGGCAGCAATGTCAGTGAGGCAACATATTATCTTCTATAGAAAGGGGAACATATAATAAACACTTCACCCCATTTGCATGGTTTCATAATACCATAGATCTAAGGAAGTGGGTACAAGTTGATATATTATGAAATCCGCATTCATAATCCAGGAACAGTAATTGGCCTCAGACATGGCCTGTGGGGCAGTGTTGTTCCAGGATAATAATAAATAATAATAAACTTCAGTTATACCCCGCCACCATCTCCCTGAAGGGGACTCAGGGCGGCTTTCATGAGGCCAAGCCCAGAAGTGCATTACAATACAATAACATAAAAAGCGTAAAACAAACATCAAAGTAAAATACAATAAATCAAGCGTAAAATATAATCAACAGTGCAAAGTAATACAATAGAAAATCAAACATAATCACAATGAGTGGGCCACAGGTGCAAGATACAATGATAAAAACTAAGGATGAGATAAAAATAAAAACCTATATATTTGGATGGGAGACTCATGAACGGAGTAGTAGAGACAGTCCTTCATGCGGGCAAGAGACAGTGCAATATGAGGACACCCTTTATAGGGGGCATGACAAAGGGGATGTAAGTTTCTCCAATGAAGCGGGGGGAGGGGGAAGCTGAAAATGGAACCAATACCATTTTTTGGGCACTGTACACACCCCTATTAAAGATGGAGCATATACAGGCAGTCCCCAAGTTATGAACAGAATAGTGTGTGTCGGTTTGTTCTTCAATTGAATCTGAATGTAAGTCAGAATAGGTATATTTTGTAAGTGTAATTCCAGGCTATCTATCTATCTATCTATCTATCTATCTATCTATCTATCTATGCTTTTGGTGGCATAGGGAAGGGTGGTGTTTGTTTTACTGTGTGTGCCCCTTTTCAGAAGATTTTATCTTACTTTCTGTCCCTGTGATAATTGGATACTGAAAAATTGGTGATAAGGCTACAGTGAAGAAACTTCTTCCTCATAACTCTTTCAGGAGTGAATTTCCTTTCCAAGGGGTAGATTTCTCTCACTTCCTGTTGTCTCACCCCTGTTCTTAACTATGATCCATTTGTAAGTTGTGTGTTTGTTGCCCAGGGACTGCCTGTACTGACATATAACAGTGTATGTCACCATCAGGATGCTATCCATGATGGTGATCACCATCTAAATTATGTTGTTAGTTCTTCCTAGAGTAAAGTTACTGAAACAATGGGTTTCATTCTGGAGAGTCAAACTCATTTTTAGCCTAGAATATTATGATATTTATTTATTTTCTGCTTTCCTCACTTAAAATGAATCTCAATGAATAATGTGTTTTGTCCATTTGTGGTATTATAAGAGCATTTTTATATAAAGTCCTCTGGTCAAAATGAAACAAGGATGAAATCACATAGAACTGGAATAAAATTTGGAATTTTTCAACCAGTCTGGATGAATCTTTAGTGTTGTTCTACTGTCTGCTCTACTAGGAAGCATTGATCTCACATGAGGTCATGCAATGAAGGGTTGGCGTTCTCAGGTGCTGCTGAGTCAAGTCTGCCAATCCTCTTTTAAAGAGTTTTTTTATAACTTCTTTGTATGAAGCAGATTGTCTTTTCAATGGAGGGAGAGGGGTCAATTCCATCAAACCTGGGTCAATGGACCAATAGAAACACCTTCTTTAAGGGAAAGTTGAGAACTTGTCTCTGTCTCACCGTCATCATCCATTTCCTGTGCTGATGTACAAGTAGTCTTTGAGGAACCCGATCTAACCAATGCAGTCAAATTCATGAATTTATGATCCAGCTCACTTGCTTCTGTTTCTTTCCCTGTATTCAAGAACTGACCTCTGAACTAGGTTAGATGTTCAGAGCAGTGTTCAGACCGGAGGCTTTACATAGCTGGGCCTCATAGAAGCCATCTTAGCAGTTGAAAGCTAATTAAGCTAAAAGAACCAAAACAGTTTTGTTCTCCTGTACTTTGGCCTTTTGGTGCTTTTGCTTTAAGAGTTCCAGGATATTACTCTTGTAAAATGCATAAAGTAGTAAAATTGAGAAAAAGTAGGGAAAGAAATCAATTAAAATACTAATAAATATATTGATAATTACAAAGATAATAAATGCTTGGTGGATAGATAATAAAATTGCTTTGACGTTTTGACACAATGTAGCATTTTAACAGACAAATGTTTTTGATGTTTTCATATGCCTACTATTATATAGATGTCACACTTGTGACAGGTAAAAATATGCTTTGCTTCAAACACAGTGCCATCTGCTGAATGTCCAAGGAACACACACACTATACAATTACACAATCCTATTTCAATCTTTCTGAATGCTTTGCTATGTTGAATTTTCATACACTAGAGAGGTTTGGAGAGAATGCACAATGATTTATAGAGCTGTAGGCATTGGGATGTATAGTTCACCTACAATCAATGAGCACTTGGAAATTGGACCAAACTTGGCACACAGAGCCCCATGATGAGCAAAAAGTACTGGAGTTCTTTGCAGAAAGTTCGCCTTGATTTGGGGGAGTTGTAGTTCACGTACGTCCAGAAAGTGAACCCAAACACCGATGAATCTGGACGAAACTTGGGCACACATACTTGATATGCCAAAATTTGATTACTAGAGGGGGTTGGGGGGGGGTACACAGACTTTTCTTTCTGGGAGTTGTAATTTACCCACAACTAGGGAAACTCTGACCTCCATAAAGTTTCATTTTCATTTAATTGCATTGGAATTATTCAGAGCCTGGAATATCAGTATGCCAAGAGATCACACTGTAGAACTGAGTCAGTTCAAAACCACTTTCACAATCCTGGCTCAAGGCTGTGGTGTTGTGGAAGTTGCAGTTTTTTGCAGCACTCTTTGGAGAGGTAGCTACAGACCTTGGCAAACTACAACAGCTGCCATCACGCCTTTGAGTTGTGGTGATGTCAAACTGCACCCAGAGAGCTGAAGGAGGCAGCAGCAGTGACTCACCTGCTTCCCGCATGGAGTTCTTCGGGGAGCTGCGACGAAAACAGGGGAAGGCTAACGGTGGGGACTCCCAGGTGGTAGCAACTCCCAGGCTGATGGTGGCGACAGGAGTACCCAGCCAGCAGCCTCATGGCAGATCAGTGGCGACAGAAGGTCTGTGGAGAGGTAGAAAAGGCAGGAGAGGTGTAAATGAAAGCAGCAGGCAGCGGAGCCCAGGGACACGGAAAGAGCGGGCACTCCTAGTGTTCCAAGTAGCCTCCCACCCCTCCTGTCAGTTTTAAATGGCCAGAGACCCAGGAACCAGGACTTCTTGGATGGAACACCCTCCGCTGGGGCTCCAAGTTGTTTGATCATCTACTCCCTGAATTCAATCAGACTAGTCCAAAAAGTAATATATAATCCAGTTCAATGTAGATTTTATACAGCTGTGTGGAAGGGGCCCCAGGATATCAAGGCAGAAAAACCCACAATATCTGCTTTGACCTGGGTTTTCGGAGTCCACACTGCCATATGTAATGGATTAGCCTACCTTAAAGACTTGGTGTAAAAGGCAGAACCCAGGTCTGGCTTGCTAAAGTTAGGGAGAGCTGAGGGGAGGAGCTGATGAATTTGGCTGATGAATTTGGAGGGAAAAGCTCAGCAACTGGAGATGGGCGGAGCCAAAGGGAAGAGAAGAAGCTGAGGCAGCTATTTTAGGGCAGTTAGGAGTTTGGTGGGGAAGAAGTTTTGAAGGGGGGAAATAATGAAGGAAGAGTTTGGCAACTATTTGTGGTTTACAGATACCTCTTTGGTATCGAGGTGACACCACCCTTTCCCGGGGCTGTGTAAGATAGTTAAAAAACCAAGGACACCAGATTCTAGATGCCTGTGCCTCATGTGGGTTCACCTTGTGCTACTCCCAAGGAACCTCAGAAAGGCAAGATGGTTTGGGGTCTGTAATTCACTTCTACCTCCAAGGACAAGACTTTTCCTCAGCACATGCTTTTCAATTGATCTTTCTCCCAACTTCCAAGGACTCTCTAAAGACTTATTTTCATGAACGTTTCCCATAATTCAATGACTCCAGCTCCTGATTCCTAATCCCAACACTTATGGACTTCTCTTATGAATGTAATAAATTTCATATCTCTTTGGGGGTGAAGGGAGGGATGATAAAAAGGTGATATACTTTCCTTACATGTCAAAATGTACCTCCCTGCATGACCCCTGATTTTTCCTTATGTGTTTTCCATGTCTATAATATTTGAAGATTGAGGCCACATCTTAGCCAGCTCTCTGGATGAGGCTGATAGCTGCATTCCTGACCTGTGACTCATTCCCTCATCCATTCATTGCCCTCTTGCAGGAAAATAGTTGGGCCAGGTGCTTATTTTGAAAAGGATCTTTCCCCTTCTCACGCTTGGCCTGAATCAGTGTCCTGCTGGCTCGGAGATGGTTTTTATCCCCTGCAGTGTCATATGATTGTTTTGCATACCTGAACTATATTTTCACAATGACCCTCCTTTCTAGCCTCAGAAACTGGAAAATGGTCAAAATAATTCTCATTGTTCCAGCCATCCAGTCAATATTGCACCTTTTGATATCTTCCCTCCTGCCACAGGAAGGAAGAGAATAAGGACAAAGACCTTATCTTACACCCCAGGATCATGGCAAGCTGGAATTCTCTTTGTTTACCCTTCGTTTGACTGAAACCCACACGAAAGGATTTTTGGTCTGTGTTTGGCCAAAAAGGAAATCATGGATTAAGGCCTTTGTCTGCAACTCAGAAAAACTGGTTTGGGAGGTCTGGGCTAAAGCCCCAGCCTAATGGCACACTCAGAAACCACCCTTTTCTCTCATTATTCCTCCTCCTTCGCCCTCATTGGCTGGGGCCACTCTCAAGAACCTCCTGTGCCCCTCCTGCAAATAATGACATCTGCCAATCAGCAGCGGGCCAGCCAGGGGGCGGGAAGAGGGAAATTTGAATCTGTTCCCCCATAAAAGGCATGTTTTACCAATGTAACTCCATGCAGCATGGGTGAATGATTGCGGCTGACATCCTTTCCAGCTGGACTGAATAAAACCTCAATGGCACCCTTTTCAGGCTTGGTGAGATCTGTTAATTGAGACATTTTAGGGAAAATATTGGATTGGTTGCTTCCTTTCTCACCAGCTTTTGACATGGGCCCTCTTTGGTGGGTCTAACTGGCTTGCCTTCATGGTAAGGCCCCCTAAATTCTGCTTGGAAACATCTTTAAGGATAATATTTAATAGGCCTCTATAGTGCTTAGAGTGCTGTGTGAGGAAGGGAGATTCAAAAGGTTTTTATAGATCCTGTTTGATATGACATGAGCCATTAGCTTTTAGCTGAGCTTCTATTACTTGCTTGTCAGTACCTCACAAGTATTTTGGAGACAGATGACTTTCTTGATTCCTCTTTCAACTTGTGTATTCATTTCTTTCTTTCTTTTTTTTGATAATTCTTATTCAAACAGGTTTTTTTTTACATACAATAAAAAAGAAAATATAGAATAATAGAGAATATGTAAGGATGTAGTGTGAAAATACAGAAAGAGGGGGAGGAGGATGGAAAGTGAAGTGGGGAGGAGTTGAAGACATAAGGGCAACGTGTAGGGGGAGGAGCAGGAGAAGGAAAGACGAAAAGAAGATTTCAAAAGTTAAACAGAAAATACAGAATATAGAATATAGTAAAACAGAGAATAGATCAAAGTTCTTAAAGTTCACCAGTTTGCTTCCAGTCCATTCCACAGGGTGTTTCATGTAACTTGTTAAATTTGCTTCCAAATCGTTGATTGGTAGTTTGCCAATTTTCCTCCTGCCGTCCTTTCTACAGTCTTCTTTCTTTTCTTTTTAATACTCTTTTCTCCTCTTTACTTCCTCTTCAATGCTTATTTCTTTTAGATAGGTTTTTACTCGTTGTGTATTCATTTCTTGAGCAATTTCCTCTTATTTTATTTATTTATTTATTTATTGTTCATTTTTATATACTGCTCCTTCCAGCAGGCTCGGGGCAGTTTACATAAAATCAATTAGTAAAATAGCAACATTTCAATAACAACAACAATATAAAACAGAGCATAAAAACAACAATCTACATAGGACTCAAGGATTTGGGCAACCTCCTCAGGGGCCATTTAGATTAAAGGCCTGCCTGAAAAGGGTCATTTTACAGTTCCATAGCGATGGCTCCACGACGGAAAAGGCTCTTGATCTGGTTGTAGACAGATGGCAGGTATGAATAGATGGAACTACTAAGAGATTTTGCTCTTCTGAGCATAGTGATCTCGGGGGAACATATTGGGTAAGGCGGTCCCTCAGATATGCCGGCCCTAGACCATACAAGGCCTTAAAGAATTCTATAGAATTATTTATTTAAATAAGTAATTTTATTTTGTTTAAATAAATAATGTTATTTATTATTTTATAGATAATATAATATAATAATATATGATATAATATAATGTTACATTGCATTATAATTTGATATAATATAATATATTATAATGTCAATGTATTGTATTATGTTATAGTATAATAATTGTAATGTAATAATAGTAATAATAGTATGATTATGGTATGGTGTGTGGAATATGCATTTGGTATTGGTGGTGTTGTATTGTAACACAGTATAATACTGCCAATGATAATGTGATATAATAATTATATTGTGATACTATAATTTGTATATTTGTATTACATGCTTTTAAGCCAGAATACTTTCTATTGGGAATTTTTGATTTTGAGATAGATAAGAATGATGATAAAATCTTCTTCTATCTTGCATCGGCGGCAAGGATAAATCTGGCTAGGATGTGGAAACAAAAAGAACCACCGTCAACCCAGGATTGGCTGGAAAAAAATGATATTATGAATATGGATTTGCTAACGCAGAGGATTGCACAAAATAGATCACAGACAAATAGAACTAACTGGAGTAAATTCACCGATTTTCTTAAAAGAATTAATTGTAATTATATATAAGAAAAGATCCTACACAGGTACGAAATTAAAGGACCAAAAAAGGTGGATTTGGTAGAAAAGGAGACATAGTCTTCTTCTCTCATATTAATTGAATAAATAACAGAGCTACGGCTAACTGACAAGGAAGTTAGTAAAAGAAACTTAATGTGGGGGGGGGGAGGAATGTTGGAGAGGCGAGGGTGGGTCAGCTGAGGGGATAGGTGGTTTTTTCTTAGTTTTCTTTTAGGCTATTTGGAATGTGTGCCCTTATTGGGAATGTATGTCCTGTATGACGATGTTTGTCTTATTGTCTTTGTCTTATCTGTGAATAAAAATCATTTTTTAAAAAAAAAGAATAGAGAAATTAGTAACTGTCAGTTTTGGCCACGGATGGAGGCAAAGTGGATAAAAACTATGGGGTTTGAGAGGGCAGTTTGTCGACTCTCTACCCTGGGAAGAGTCGTCCATCTTCTTCCCAATTCGCCTGGCCAGCAATATGGAGTTAACACTATCTACCTCTGTGTATGTATGTAAGTATGGATGCAGTATGAGTGTACATATGAGCGTATGTAAACTATGATTGCTGTCTGTGTATGTGTGTGGGTAAAGTGTTTGCTATGTGTGTGTGTGCGTATGTGTGTGTGTATAAAGTAAATGCTGCCAAATGCTGTTAAATGCTGCTGTGCTTTAAATTTGAATACTAAATGTTTATACATAAATGCTATCTTTCTGTTTCTCTTTCTAAGTATCTTTCCATTATAATTCTCTTCTGCAATTATTGTAGTAGGTGATATCTTTAATCCTTAGCAAGTTTAGAGGTTAAGGGTCATTTTAAGCTTTTTAGGAGATATTTGCATAGCATACTGATTCATCCAACTGTTTTATATCCAAGTTTCTTTTGAATGCTTATCTATTAACCTGATTTATTACATTGTATTCCTTTTTATGCCTTTATGCTCAAACGTGATTGTTACAATATTTACATTTTAATAAAAGTCACATAAACAGTGTAAGTCCAAATTTGGTCTTCCCTGGTCTATTTGCGCGTCATTGACTTCCTCGTCACCTTGTTCCCCTTGTTCACATCACTCTGGCCGTGACAAACCCACCTTGGCCTTCTGTGGCGTCGATTCACCCCAAGTAACCCACTGTTTTGACTGCTGTTTGGTCTTTGGTGTGTTTTGGTGGATCCACGTTTCGTCCATGGTTACGAAACGGCACAAAAACTCATCTGTATTGTGGTTGAACAACACCAAACACTCCTGCAAAATTGTCACACGATTACGTTTGTGGTCGATTGTGAGCAAACGCGGCACCCATCTTGCGGAAAGCTTTCTCATACCCAAGTGATCATTTAAAATTGAAACCACTGAGCCATGTGACATGCCTATGGCTTCCACAATCTCTCGTACTTTCAATCTCCAATCGGCCAACACCATATTGTGATTTTTTTCAATTGTTTCGGGTGTAGAGACCTCAACTGGGTGTCCAGAACGTTTGGCATCTTCTGTGCTTGTATGGCCACAACAAAATTCAGTAAACCACTTTTTTACCATTGAAATTGATGGTGCAGAGTCCTCATAGTATTTATCAAGCTTAGCTTTGGTTTGAGTGATGGTTTCCCCCCCGCAAAAAAGAGTGCTTAATGAGCACACGAAATTCACTCCCCCCCCCATTTTCTCCTCAAATTACACGGTAGTCTGCTTTCAATGGCTGTCAAACACAAACTAAATGACACAGCATGTTCTAATTTTGACAGGAGTCAACTGACAGATGCCTGTTGACAGGAGCAGTGTTGCCCTTTCAGTTAAGTTCTTTCTAAATATTTGATGGCAAATGTAACTTTGTTTTGGAAAAAGTCATAGGCTGGGTTTTTTTTATGGCAGTCACCACTATGTAACATGTTTTATGGCAGTTACAATTGGTAATACAGAGCTGTGCAGTTCTGACTATCATGTTACCTATGTAACCTTTAGTTTAGGGACCATATAGGAACTGCAAAGGGCCTAAACATTCCAAAGGCACCAGATCCTGTCTGCTCTTCGAAACTATGCAGGGTCAGCCCTGGTTATTTCCTGGAAGTGGGAGACTGCCAATGAATACCAGAGGAAGGAACTGGGAAAACCACCTTTTGTATTCCTTACCTAAGGAGACTCAATGACATTAATTAAATTGCTATTAATCAACACACAACATGAAAGTACAATTAACTCACTAGGTTAATCTCAGGGAGGAGGTAGATTGATAAGAAGATGCACACTCAAGCAGGACCTATTGCATTATTTGATATTTTCACGTGATAATCTCCTTAGCCTAAATAAACACATATATCTCATATGCAGATATATTGCAAGCCTGTTCAATGTAGGGCATATTTTTGACCATACGTGGTACAAAACCGGTCTCATGTTGTGTATATATGTATGAGGATGTTAGCAGGAAAGAGAAGAAAAAACACTGAACCATCATATTTCAACCTTTTCCTAGCTAATTGGAAATAACCAAAGAGAAGGATGACAGGAGAATGGAGGGGACGGGGATATTTTTGATTGTTCTGATTGTGATTCTTCTGCTTCTCTGCTTTCTGAAAGAGCAATGGTCACGTCGACATTTCCCACCTGGGCCTCTTACCCTTCCTGTCATTGGAGGCATATGGAAATTTAACTTTGGAATTGGATATAATGTGGAGACACCAATAAAGGTACTTTTTTCTTACTAACTTACGGATCTAATTCAGAATTAGTGAAAATCAATTTGATTTTTTTCCTAGGTTGGTTGTGGACAAAAGAATTGTGAATTACAATAATAGTTAAATGTTTGATATGAACACTTATTATTAATATGTTTGGCTGTTGTAGTAATTTCATAGACGATTTGCAAGAGTTTGGAGATTGCTTACTCAAGATATAACTCTCAGAATCTTCTAAGCAGTATAGACATCATGCGTTATTGCTACAGTCCAAAATGCAACTTTCCCCAGCTCTGCTTTCTTTTCCCAAAGATTCCCGCAGAGGTACCAACAGTGCATGAATGTACAATGAACAGAATACTTCTGTGCATGCAATGAGACATCTCCCCTTCCTCTGCTGTGCACAGTCTTCAGTGTTTCCCACATATCTGCTGTGGATGGTCCTTCAAGGCCCCAGAGCAATTTTGATGACATGAAGGGGACCAGGGTGAAAAACTTCCTCCTTCATAAAATCAGTTCCATCAATAGAATAGCTTCATAGAAACTACATCTGATAAATATAATAATATAGATGAGGTTTAGGATGTTATATAGAACAGAAGGGGAAGATGGATGGCAAGAAATCTCATGGAATTTAAGAATGTTGGGATATAAAGCTCTGCTAAGTTTTTTGTATGTAGTGGAAAATCACACGGGTCATGCTTAGAAGAACACTGAAAAGACATCTTCTAAGACATGGTTGTGACAGTCAGTTTCAGCATTAAAAGGAAAGCATGGGTGAAGGAATTGAGCATCATCTCTGAGGCAAACTCATTTATTTTAGCACTAGCATATTTACCAGGCGATTCCTGGGTTAAGTATTTGGTAAGGATGAACATTAGAAAGAGTCTATCTATCTATCTATCTATCTATCTATCTATCTATCTATCTATCCAACTCCAGGTATTCTTGGAAGACACGGATTATCTGGATTTGGCATAGTCTGGCTTTAGGCCAGGGCATGGAACTGAGACAGCCTTGGTCACCTTAGTGAATCTACGCCAGGAGCTAGATAGGGGGAGTGTGTCCCTGTTGGTTCTGCTGGACTTCTCAGCAGCTTTTGTTACCATTGACCACAGTCTCCTTTTGGGATGCCTCGTGGGAATGGGCCTTGGAGGGACTGTTCTGCAGTGGCTCTGGTCCTTCCTAGAGGGTTGCTCCCAGAAGGTGTTATTGGGAGACACCTGTTCAACCCCACAACCATTGTCTTGTGGGGTTCCTCAGGGTGCAATGCTGTCTCCCATGCTGTTTAACATTCTACATGAAGCTGCTGGGGGAGGTCATCCAGAGTTTCAGGGTACAGTGTCACCTGTAGGCAGATGATGTCCAACTCTGTCACTTCTCCCCACCTGCTACTAAGGAGGTTGTTCAGGTCCTGAACCGGTGCTTGGCCACTGTGACTGGATGAAGGTGAACAAATTGAAACTGAATCCTTACAAGACAGAGGTACTCCTGATCAGTCGAAAGGCCGAACAGGGCATAGGGTTGCAGCCTGTGCTGGATGAGGTTACACTCCCCCTTAAGATACAGGTTCGCAGCTTGGGTGTAATCCTGGATTCATTGCTGAGCCTGGAACCCCAGGGGAGCATTTGCACAGTTAAAGCTTGTGCGTCAGCTGAGCCCATACCTTGGGAAGTCTGACTTGGCCATGGTAGTCCACACTATGATTACATTCCATATAGACTACTACAACGAGCTCTATGTGGGGTTGCCTTTGAAGACTGTTTGGAAGCTTCAATTGGTCCAATGGACGGCAGCCAGGTTGTTAACTGGAGCGGCGCTCAGGGAGATACAACTCTTCTGTTACGCTAGCTCTACTGGCTGTCAGTCCGCTTCCGGGCACAATTCAAAGTGCTGGCTTTAGCTTATAAAGCCCTAAATGGTTCTGTCCCAGCTTACCTGTCCAAATTTATCTCTCCCTATGAACTATCTAGTACTATAAGATCGTCTGGGGAGGCCCTGCTCTCAGTCCCACCTCATTCACAGGTTCAGCTGGTGGGGACGAGAGACACCGACTTCTCAATGGTGGCCCCTCAGCTGTGGAATGCCCTTCCTAAGGATATCAGCTCGGGCCCATCCCTTTTAACATTTCGCAAAAAATTAAAACCTGGCTTTTCGAGCAAGCGTTCACAAATACAGAGTAACAGTTAAATCTAGATTTATGGCATGACCAGACAATGTGATTGGATAATGATTCACTAATAAGATGCTGAGAATTTATGTTTTTAATTGGTTTTATTGATTTGTATGGTTTTATGTTATGCTGAATGTTTTTAATTGTATTTTATGCTTTTGGGGACATTGAATTGTGCCGATTGTAACCGCCTCGAGTCGCCTTCGGACTGAGAGGGGCAGTATATAAGTGCAGTAATATATATACACACACAAACGCACACGCACGTGGGCACACACATACACACAGTTTTTCATGGGCCTCATCCCACTTCATCAGATGAACTGATGAAGAAAATACGTTGTTAAAGGTTTCTTAGTTACTTATCCAATTGCAAAGAAATCACCCAAAGTTCATCTACTGACTACCGAATGGTGACTGGCAAAAAAGCACAATTGAGTTTTTGCTGAGGAAATTGTAGTACAAGAGATGCTCATTCACATTTTAGTGTTGATAAAAAAGAAACACTTTTCAAAAAGTCTTCCACAGTCATAACAAAAGAGCAATGACATGATATGAACAGCCCCAACTTAAGCCACTACATTTCTGGTGTAAGTGGCTTGTGGGAGATGGTTTTATGAGACTGTAGAAAAAAGGAGAATGGCAGAAATAGGGAGTAAGGATAGTTCTATGGCCAGAAACATCAGAAGTGAGGATCTCAATATGGTTACTATTCTTATATTGACCGGAAATCATTTCTTCATTTGTTTGCAATTGTTCTTCTTCTTGCATTGATCAAAATTGCAGTTGGCAAAACAATATGGAGACATTTTTCTTTTGTGGGCGGGAAATATACCATTTGTCGTTTTGTCTGGCTTTGAAGCTGTGAAAGAAGGACTGATTGATCATTCGGAAGACTTCTCAGAGCGGCCACAGACTCCATTTATTTCAGCTTTTTCAAGAGGAAAGGGTAAGTTGTGAAGAGCTGTATTACATCTTTCTCCGGAGAAAAAATATTAGAACAAATGATCCTTTGGGGAAAGTTGTTATTGGTTGGAAATTACACTCATGCTGGATCTACACTACCATATAATCCAGATTATCAAAGCAGATAATCCACATCATCTGCTTTAAATTGGATTGCACGAGTCTACACTGCTATATAATCCAGTAGAGATGTGTGAAATGACCTTAAAATCTAAAAAAGGGGGGGCACCGGCTAGATGACACCTCCCAAAATGCATGCTGGATTGAAGGATAACACAAAAATCATTTGTTGACAAAGATATCTTAAAATTTGGGATTGGCTGAAAAATACGCTGCTACACAGGACGATATATCCCTACAGTCTAATAAATCATAAGAGTTGGTTGTGATACACTGGTGTGGACTGCTCTTATCCTCTTTTTATAATCCCGAAACATACAGTATATCTCCTAATGAGACATATAACCAGATGGAGCCACAGACACACAGGTGGCTAAATGGAAGCACGAGAGGACAGCAATTCCCACAAGAACTCTCTCCAATCATTCCTTCTCATATTTCTGAAATTATATACAGCTTGATATTATAGTGGGCACCAGCATGGCAGGGACGTGACTTGAAAGGGAAACTTCAAGAGGGCAAACTTAAAGTCACCAAGAGAGTGAGGGGAGATGATGACAAGAATTCTGTTTGCGAGCATTTTCTTATATCTGCATCTGCATTTATGTGGTGTGGTGCATCTCTGAGGTTCAATAATTTATTAATTAATTATTTTATTTACCATATTCCTAACCCACCCTTCTCAACCCCAGAAGGGGGACTCAGGGCGGCTTACACTCAGCCCCATCAAGAGGCTATTTCAACAATACAACAAAATCACAACATCAACATATGATAAAAACAACATAATTAAAACCATACAAAATCATCATTACACATTGAACCAGCATCATCAGTCTTCACACCAATCCAGTTCATCCCTTAAGGTGCATTTATTGACCAAACGCCTGCTCCCACAGCCATGCCTTTCGTTTCTTTGGGGAAACTAGGAGGGAAGAGATCAATGTTATCTCAGTTGGGAGTGTGTTCCATCGGCGGGGAATAAGAAAAAGAAAGAAAACTTCTGGTGGAAGTCCCCCATCCATTTTGCAAAATTTGCTTTAACTAAGCCTTTCAGGATGCCAAATAACTATTTACTAAGATGGAGGGCACATCCAGACAGCCACTTTATTGCGGAAACTCCTGCAATAAAAAGGGGCTGTACAGACAACGTCCTGGACAAATCCGAATTAATTCGCCACAAACCAGGAAATCCCACTATCAAATTAATTCACCACAAACCAGGGTTTCTCTGGTTTGCAGCAAATTAATTTGATAGTGGGTTTATTCTGTGCCTTCCTAAAATGCGCAGGATAAACCCACCATTTCTGGTGTCTGGACTACAGTCCAGATAGCATTCCCATAGTTTTCTGGGCTAAATTAGCCTGGAAAACTGTAAGAATACCCACACCCTCCCTAAAAACTCTAAAACAACCCTAAAAAGAAAAGTATTTACCTAGCCTCCATTGGAGAGCTGTCACTCCGCCACCCCTTTCTTCTGGCACGTCATTTCTATGTACCAGGAGAACTGCACCAGCACTTTAATGGAGGCCGGGCAAGTACTTTTTTAAAGAAGGATTTTTTAGGGCTTTTGGGAAGGGGTGGAGGTGGGGGTACAGTGTCCTGCTTTTCCCTCGGGAAGTCCCGGAAGAACATCTGGACACCCACCCCAGAAAGTGCACGCTTTCTGGAGTGTGTATAGATGGGCCACCGAGAACATCTGCAATTTTAAAACACGGATGCTCCTGGGATAATGGACTGTCTGGAAGGTCCCTAAGATTACTGTGCTCAGAGTTTCCTTTAGGTTCCACATTTTTCTCCACTACATTTTCCCAGATCAAGAAGCTATCAGGAAGGAACCTCAGTGGAGTGGCTTAAGGATGTTGCTGTCTGGTGCCAGTTCAATCCAGAAGTGCCATTTGTTGGCTATCTGTATTGCATATTGGATGCAAGGCTGGAGAGAGAATGAGGATTTGTAACATGGTAGGAAACTAAACCGTTTTGCCCCCAGCCACTTGCTTCTGTCTTCAAGGTGGTGGTTGTGGTGCTCGTCCTTCATAGATTCTCAGCTTCTCTTTGTCTAGTGGCAAAACAATCTGGGTTGGGGGGATTTGAGATTTTGAATAACTGGATAATGGAGAGTCGACTTGTATTTAGGGTAGCCATATTTTAGCTGAATTTTGTAAATAAGATTTGCATATTGATTATTAGCGCAATCTATTTTGCACAAGTCCATGCCCAACTCCTGCCATCTCTAATTTGATTGCCCCCAGCCCTGGCCTTACAATCTATTTTGCACAAGTCCATGCCCAGCCCCTGGTATTTCTAATTTTGATTACCCACTGTAGCCCTGGTCTTGGATATTGAGATTGGTTTTGTTTTATTGTAATGTCTTTTATACTCTACTGTTTAATTGTTTGGTCAGCTGTTGTGTGTTGACCCATGTTTTCAAATGTGTTTTATTTGGTTAACTCTGTGACTATGGGACTTGGTCTCGATTGTAAGCTGCCATGAGTCCCTTTGGGAGATGGTGGCGAGATATAAAGTATTATTATTATTATTCCTTCCACACCCAGGTGTTGGATTTTCAAATGGACACACCTGGGAACAGCAGAGGCGGTTTGGCCTAGTTACACTGCGGAAACTGGGAGTGGGGAAAAAAAGCCTGGAGGGCCAAATAGAAGAGGAATCCCAACAGCTTGTAGAGGTTTTTGCACGTGAAAAAGGTATGTGTCAACCTGCAGAAGTTTGTGTATAGTCAGCACTATCTTTGATATAAAATTTGCCATATTTTTGTTGATTTCTAATTTAAATGTAAGCTAACATAAATCCCAATAGTTCTTTCTCCAAAAAAAAGTAATTGAGACTATTAAGTGGTTGACTGATATTAATTGAACTTGATTTGCAGGGCAGCCATTTGATCCTGCATTGCCCATCACAAATTCAATCTCCAATGTAATATGTGCCATATCTTTTGGATACCGTTTCCCTCTTGAAGATGAAACCTTCAAGAAAATGATTGATGCCATGGCATTTACCTTAAAATTTGGAGGAAGTCTTTTTTATGCGGTAAGGAGCATTTTGAAAACAATTGCAATAATGTTTTGAGTGTTGGATTTGTTCATGACAAAATGGAGTAAATTCTGCAGAGGTAAATCCTCACAGTTTACACGAGGAAAGTAAATATTTGACCATTCCATTCTCATGTATGAGGATGAATGCTTTCTGCAGTTTTCTCTCAGTTGATTGAGAAAACGAAAACTGGAATCCTTTTGAAGAGTTTCATCTTTGTAAGTGGACTTAGGTTTGTAGGAATTTAAATTGAGAAGGCCTATTGAATGCATGGGCAAACTTTGGCCTTCCAGGCGTTTTGGACTTCAACTCCTGGAAATCCGAGCCAGCTTCAACTCCCAGAAATTCCGGCCATTAGGAATTGTGGAAGTTGAAGTCCAAAACACCTGGAGAGCTGAAGTTTGCCCATGCCTAGTTTATCGTGTCTGCATCCAATATCGGGCTGCTACAGTACTGTAAACCAGAGTCAGCAATGTGATTGATAGAGAAGGAGATTGATGCAGCATAGAAAATAAGGTATATGCACTGGATTTGAGACACACCAACTAATTGTTGATGAGGATTGAGCACTCTTGTTGTTTCCTGTTTGCAATCTCATAATTTGGTTTTATCTGATCACATCTCTTATGTAAAGTTACATAACGAAACATGCCTGGTTCACTATTTTTGCAGTTACCTGCACATCCCAAAGAATTTTGGAAAACTCCTCAGCACAGTAATACACATTGTTTTGTGTGCAAACATTGTAGGGGTTTGTACAATTTTTCACAAAAAGAGCACATATTGCAGATATTATAGGTTGCCTTGTCTAACCTAGGAATGACAGGGCTGCATTAGTGACATGATATGAAACCATGGTAGAGAACAACAGTCTATTAGGTCTAAATGGCTTCTAGGGTTGAATTAAATTTGCTTGAGGATCGATTTATTTGTCTTTTTTACAGTCCATTGTGTCTTTGAAGCCATTAAATCAACTAGCCATTTCCACTTTGGGAACAGGTAAATTGGGTAATGAAGATGGCATATGCCTTGCTTCCCTCTAACTGACCTTAACTTTCATGGCCAGAATCACAGGGTTGCTGTGGGGTTTTCTGGCTGTATGGCCATGTTCCAGTAGCATTCCCTCCTGATGTTTCACCTAGATCTGTGGACAGCATCTTCAGAAGGTGCTAGCCACAGATGCAGATGAAACATCAGGAGAGAATGCTCCTGGATCATGGCCATACAACCTAGAAAACTCAAAGCAACCCTATTCTGATATTTGTTGGAAAACAAACTTTGCCAAGAATACAAGGTCCAACAAATTCCTCACTTATGTTGCAGACAATTTTATTGTCCAGACAGTAGAAGAGTCAATAAGGGTATCAGCTATTCTGGATCTGATCCTAAACAACACCGAGGATCTGGTTGATGGAGTAGAACTGGTGGGATCCTTATGTGGGAGTGATCATGTGTTTCTGGAGTTTGTGATACAAAAGAAGGGGGAAACTAAAAGAAGTCAAACATGCATTCTAGACCAGTGTTTCCCAACCAGTGTGCCGTGGCACACAAGTGTGCCGTGAGCGATCACCTGGTGTGCCATGGAAAAACCTCTAATATACCCTTTCTTCTCCCTCCTGCCAAACTCCTGCTGCTGCTGCTGCTTGCGGGGGGTGGAGGGGGAGGAAGGGCCGGGCGGAAAGAGGCTGCTTCTGCTAATGGCAGTTGGAGAAGAAGAGGTGAGCAGGAGGGGCATGGGTGGATGGCGCGAGGCTCTTCAGCAGCCAACCAGTGAGCAGAAGGGAGAGCACGCGCCCCCTCCTTCCTTCCCTCCTGCACGCGCCCCATTTCTGGGGTGCGGCCTTCCTCCCGCACCTTGGCATCATAAAGCACCTTGGCCTTGGTTGGGTCCGGCTCAAAGCAGAGCACTCTCTCGCCCATGTGGAATTTAAATTTCATTCCCTGTGAGGTCATTTGTTCATCATGGTGAAAGAGAAGTTTAGCCTGATGAGGCTTGTATAACTATGTGACAGGGTATCAAAAGGAAAAGGGAGCAGGCTTGTTTCCCGCTGGCCTTGAAATTAAGAAGAGTAGACAGGAAAGGAGATTCCACCTGAACATCAGAAAGAACTTCCTGACTGTGAGAGCTGTTCAGCAGTGGAACTCTCTGCCTCAGACTGTGCTTCTGTCTGGCTGCTCTCTTTCCAGCCAGCTTCCCTGAGGACCGGGTACATTTTCCCTGAGGACCGGGTGACTGCAATAAAAATTAAACACAGAGAGAGACTGACAGCTGTTGAGCAAGACCTTTGAGTGTGTCTTTCTGCCATTCCTGCCAGGATATCTATGTTGTGTTCATCGAAACAGGCCCAGGTTTCACACTGAGTGTATCAATACATTTAAAAACATATTAACTATACGTATTACTGTGTTAGAGTGTCATTTTGGTTGGTGGTATGCCCAGGATTTTGTAAATGTAAAAATGTGCCACGGCTCAAAAAAGGTTGGGAAACACTGTTCTAGACTGTTCTAGACTGAAGAAGAGCCAACTTCAGGAAATGTAGGGAAATACTGTGTGTGATTTGATGGGCAAGAATATTAAAAGAGAAGGGAGTTGATGATTGATGGGAGTTTCTTAAAAGTGAGATAATGAAGGCACAATTGCAAGCAGTGTGTGCAAAGAGGAAAAAAAGGAAGTGTACTGTCGCCCTCTAGGCCCTGGGTCAAGACCTCCCTTGATCAACCACACAGTTAGCTGAGGTACAACAGGTTTATTTAGAATAAAGGTAAAAGAAAGAAGTTGAAAGCAATCTCATAGTGCTTTCAGTAGCAGCAAATCTCAGGAATCAGCAATGAGTAAATAGTCCCAGGTCAGCAGGATTTAAGCTGGATGCAATCAGGAACAAAGCAGAGTTCAATAGCAAGGAAAGTCTCTTCAGGAGCAAACGGGAACGGAGCAAGAAAACAAGGCTTCGCCCAAGCGGGCTAGATCCAAACAGCCAGAGAGCTGGCAGGCAATATCCTTAGATAGGCCCAATGGACCCTTTCAGAGTTCCACGGTCCTGGATGCAATGTTGGCTCGAGATCCAGCACTGAGCCAACCCCAAACGGTTATACTGTCCCGACCATTTGATCTCAGTCACGCAGGTTGCGTCGAGTGTCAAAGTGGGCATGATGGATGGTAGCTATTGTTTGAGCTACCTCAAGAATGTAAACCCAATTAGTGTCTCCAGCTGCGGAGAGGAGTCAGTCTTTCAGTAGGCCCAGGCCTCTCCGCTTATCGCCTGGGATAGCTCTGGTAACCTTGACTGATTCACCCTGCTTGCTTGGTACCAGGTTCTCATGAGAAAGACAAGCAGGCTTGGAAGGAATCTTAAAACCAACATGGCTATAGTGTTGTTCATGGGACACTGAGGCCTGCGGGGCCTGGGGCCTGACATGTACAGAAATCAGAATTGATGTCCAAAGAAGATTTAAGTGAGCTAAGATTTCAAAGAGACATGCACAAGAAATGGAAAAGGAGGGAAATCATTAAAGAGGAATTCAAATAAATAACCAACATATGTAGGGAAAATATTTGTAAGGTTAAAGTGCAAAATGATCTCAGGCTTGCCAAAGAGATGATAAAACAATGGAAAAGGGCTCTTTGGTTATGTGAGCAGAAAAAAGAAAAGGAAAAGGAAACAGTAGAACTCTGTGTGGAGAAGGTAGTGAAATGCTAACAGCGGATAGGGAAATGGCAGAGCTGCTCAACATCTTCTTTGCCTCAGTCTTCTTCCAAAAGATTGGTGTTCAACCTGAAGAATATAGAGTGGATGAGGTAATAGGGGAAATGCAACCCAAAATAGATAAAGAATTGTTCGGGGCTGAATAAATCAGGAAGTCATCCAAATAAAGGATGACATAGTGGTGCAAAAAGAATTGGAAAATGTCATTAACAAAATGCTGGAACATGGTAGAAGTATTACACAAGACGAAACAGGATAATGGTATGTTCAAAATGGTCATATTGGATTTGAAATGCCATTTTTCATTCATCTCTTGCCATAATCCTCACAAGATTATGTAAACCTCTTAAATCCAGTCCCAAATCCAAAGTGTGTGATCTGAGGTTCATAGCACAGGGGCCACCAATAAGATTACTGGCTGTAACACCAACACAATGATTGCTTCCAGCAAAGAACTGTTACAAACACCATCCCTTTATGCTGCTCCTAAAAAGTCCTTACAGCTGTGAGATCCTCTTTTGAACCAGCTGATTGAACCTTTGCAGCTGAAGCTGGGTGGGGAGAGTTAATTCTTGCTCTTTCGTCTGAAGAGCCTCATCCTGCCCAGACTCAGGTGCCTCTATTCCTGTAGGGCTATGCTCCTGCTCAGCAGTAGCAATCCCTACAGTGTCAGACTACTCATCCACCATGGGCTGAGATTCTGCTGCTGGGAGGAAACCCTCTTCGCCATCATTCTTATCTTGCCTGAAGGTCCTGACAAGAAGTAGTCCAGGAGTACCTGGCTAAGTTGCCAGGGCCAGATGAACTACATCCAAGAGTCTTGCAGGAGCTAGCAGAAGTAGTTTTGAAACAATGGCAATAATCTTTGAGAATTCTTGGAGGAGGAGTCCCAGCAGACTGTTGTCCTTATCTTCAAGAAGGGAAAAAAAGAAGAGACAAAAAATCACTGTCTTCATTTCTTATTTACAGGCAATAAATATTCTTATCCTAAAGCAACTTGTGTGTGTCAAAGTTGCTTTAGCTGACAGACTGTGTGTCCTTGCCTCTGCCCTACTAATGGTAGGTCTTTGCTTTTTTCTTTGTTGCAGCTATATGTAATGTTCCCATGGCTCATGAAGCACCTTCCAGGGCCTCACAAAGAGGCATTGTGTGCCACTGAGATGCTGCTTTCATTAGCAAAGAAAGAAATACAGAAACATAAAGAGCAAATGTCCTTTCAGGAGCCACGGGATTTCATTGATTTCTACCTGCTTGAAATAGAGAAAGTAAGTATTTGCTTTGTATCAAATTATATCAGTTCCAAGAAAGGCAATGGGACTTTGGTATCCACTGTGGTATGATTACAGGATCCCCATGGATACGAAAATATGTGAATGTCCAAATTCCATTCTGTATCTATATAAATAAAAATGTAATGTTCGTTTGTGGGATTAACATAACTCAAAAACCACTGGATGAGTTGACACCAAATTTGGACACAATACACCTATCAGGCCAACAAGTGACCATCACTCATAAAAACACTGAAAAACACAGCAGATGAGACTTAAAAAGTGAAAAAACAAAAGAAAACATTACAACGCATGCAAAAACCACACAGACATATATATGCAAACATATATATATACACACACATATTCACACACAAAACACCTATACACAGACTGGGCCATAACAATGCGTGGCAGGGGACAGCTAGTATATAATGGTAATATCTGCTTTTTAGATTTTCTTTATCAAGCTGTGGATGATTGAATCCATGGAGTCAGAATATGTGGGTATGGAGACCTGGCAAAGATGGTTGACTGCAAAATCCTCCTCTGATAAGCTCCTAGGGAAAGAACTCACCACCTTTTGTTTTGAGATATCTTGGCCTGGTGGTGGCATTCTTCCAGGTAGAGAAGAAGAGCGTTTTTAAAATGATGGTCCAGTTTCTTACTCTGATAGTTTGCTAAAGAATTTGTTTTTGCTATGAGCAGAAGAGGCAGGGGTTCGGGAAAAAAAACCCACGACAATGTCGCATCTGTGCTAATCCCATAGCAAAAAGGAATCCCTTAATCACAATTTTTAAGGAAGAAATCAGATTTAACTCTGTGATTTAATCCTGAATTTTGAAAAATTACTTCTATCAGCAGTAACTTCTCTTTTCAGAAGACATGATGTGAGGATCTGTTATTACTTCAAACTGTAGAGAACTGACCGTCCCCACTCTCTTCTTCTTCTGTCCACTGTGGCAGGGCTGGCTATCCCACCGCTGCCACCAAAATATGTAAGGACTCTCTTCCATAGCGTTGAGAGTCCTTACAAAATATGTAAGGACTCTCAACGCTATGGAACTCGTTGCCTGAAGAGACGTGAGCCTTGCGGGACTTGATGACATTTCGTAAGGCTGTTAAGACCTGGCTGTTTAGACAGGCATTCGGCTCTGGCCGGTGCCCGCCATAACCTGCCACCTGCCACGTCACTGCCGCTACATCACTACTGTCCTGCTACAGTTTATTGGGGGTTGGAATCGGTTTTAACGCTGTTTTAATGTTGTTATGTGTTTTTATTGGTATTTTATTGCTGTAAACCGCTCTGAGCTTCGGAGTGAGCGGTCTACCAAGCTGAAATAAATAATAATAATAATAATAATAATTCACTTTCAACTGTGGCCAGGTAGTTTTCTTATTCCACCCTTACCACCAATTTATATAAAGACCTCTTTTATTTCCACTTGCTGCCACCGTATAATATAATAAGTATTCACACAGGTCAGCTTTCCCACTGACCTTTCAATTACTGTGTCAGGGCAGGGTATCCCTCTAACCCAAACTCCCACTGACACTATTTGTTAATTTTCGCTGCCACCATTCTCTATACTTGGCTACCTACTAGGAAGAAGTTGTTTTCGAGGCTTGTGTGTGAAGGAACTACGTGGGGAGATATCTTTGTTAAAGAACTGTAAAGTTTATTCAAAATATCTTCTAAGCATGGAGTTCAAAGCTTAGGTGGTTACAGTATCTTCTTAGAGGCACGTATCTTAAGGTTAAAGTACACTAACTATTGAGATACAACTTGATACTATTTAGCTGCACTCCCAGAATCAATAGCTCAGCAGTCTTTACACCAACTGTTTGTCCCTTAAACCCAACTGCTTTCCTAGCAGTTCAAACACAGCTTTTCTTTTACTCTCTCACAGAGTAGAGTCAGAGTCTTTTTTAAAAAACCGGCTGACAGCTGGCTAAAATGGTCTCTCTAACTCTCCACACACACACTCTCCTTCGACTTTCACTGCCAACTGCCAAAGTTTGAATTCGAAGCTCCTAAGGCCAGTTGCAGGCTCCGCCTCCTGTTTCCACGGTAACGGAAACCCATTGGAGATTCTGCATGCTAATATCTCTGTTAACCCTTTAGGGTTTGCCAAATTTTTTACCCCTTCAACATATATATATATATATATATATATATATATATATATATATCAACCATATTTAAAACCTGTAATAAAGAAATATGACTTTACCACACATGAGTAATCTGAATTTACCATCTGGAAATTGAATGCAACTAGATACAGACACTGCCACCCCCCCCAAATGTTGATGAATTTTAAAGATAGTTTTTAATACATGCCAAGTCTAATATATTTTGTGGGTTAGACAGACTGTAACAGCTAGTAGTATCATCATCATCTCCACATGTGATCACTCATATGATTGTCTTCCTAGGGTAGAGTCTTTCAGACCTGGGCAATTGCCGGCCCTCCAGGGGTTTTGGACTTCAACTCCCAGAAAT
The DNA here is from genome assembly GCA_030556195.1 of Anolis apletophallus. NCBI lineage: Eukaryota > Metazoa > Chordata > Lepidosauria > Squamata > Anolidae > Anolis > Anolis apletophallus. Next base: position 11,324,973 of record JARBWK010000010.1, read on the forward strand.
CCTAGCCAGTTTACCAGCTGTTAGGATTTCTGGGATTTGAAGTCCAAAACACCTGGAGGGCTGGCAATTGCCCACGCCTGGTTAGTGGTGGATCTGTAAGTGTCTGTAGAAACTTATTCAAGATTTGCATTTTCTGTCACAATGAGGACATATTTCCAGATGGAAGGCAGTCCCAAGAAGGGTTCGCTTAATGCGCCTTCCTCTTGGCACAGTTCTTGCTTTCGCCCAAATAGCTAATAGTATGCATAGCCATCACAAGGTTAAAGAATTTATTTACTTACTTTATTTATATTCCGCTCTTCTCACCCCGAAGGGGACTCAGAGCAGATTACAGGTACACATACTTAGCAGACAATCCCTGCCGTTTCCACATACACACATATAGACAAACAGAGGAAAACTCTGGCCACCAGGGGGAGCTGACACACTCCTAATCTCTCAGCATTCCCAGCATCCCTTGTTGTTCCTTCCGCATTCCTCAGCATTCCTGGAGTTCTTTAATGGCCTCATAATTCAGTCAAAATTTGCCTCCCCACTTAATGTGGTACTTTTATCTCCTACTTGACAGATGCAACTGTCTTTCGGGCTGCAAAAATCGACAGCAGGCTACACTTAAGGGTTGAGCACCCACCTCGACCCGGGCAGGCCTCGAACTCATGACCTACTGGTCAGAGAGATCTTATGCAGCTGACACTTAGCCAGCTGCACCACATTTCCGGAAGCCAAAACAAAATAATTTTTCCAGGACAAAAGGTATCAGATGTAAATATTTGAACTTCTTCCCTCTCTAGGGGAAATTATTTGTACTTAGCAATAAGTCAAAAAGGAAACAAAAACAAAACACAATGGAAGAAAGAAAGTGAACTGCTGAAATAACTTAATTCAATCACAATTTAGAATTGGATTCAATTGGATTAACCCAAATTTTGGATGAATTGAAATTGCTGAGATAAAATTATCAGCGGAAATCAAATAAATACCCATCTCTTTGGTAAAGTAGATCAGTAGGGTGTTTTTTTAAATGTATAACTTTAGAACAGGAGCCCCGGTAGAGCAGTGGGTTAAACTGCTGAGCTGCTGAACTTGCTGACCGAAAGGTCTCAGGTTCAAATTCAGGGAGCACCATGAGCTCCCTCTGTTAGTCCCAGTTTCTGCCAACCTAGCAGTTTGAAAACATGGAAATGTGAGTAGATCAATAGGTACCGCTCTGGTGGGAAAGTAATGGTATTCCATGCAGTCATGCTGGCCACATGACCTCGGAGGTGTCTACAGACAGTGCTAGCTCTTTGGCTTAGAAATATAGATGAGCACCAACCACCCAAAGTCAGACGACTGGACTTAATGTCAGGGGAAAACCTTTACCTTTACCTATCTTTAGAATGTGTTTGCTCACTTTATCACAGTTGTATTATGTTTTATTCTTTTCTAACAACATGTTAATAGCACATGGTGGGGAGAAGGCCAGCAGTGAATACCTCTGGGACGGGGGGAGATTGGGCGCTGCCAATGCAGTCCCCAGGGAGGCAACCTGCCATGTTTTCAGGGGATTCCTTTGCCCTTCAGGTGTCATGTATATGAGATTTTAAATTTTTCCTCATAAATTATCCAAATTAAATGTAAAGACTGTATAGGAATTTTATGATTTTCATCTTATCACTAGCTGAACCCGGCACGCGTTGCTGTGCCCTATGTAGGTGATGCGAGAAAGTCTGGGTATGTAAGTTGTGGAAGTGATGTGAGCATGTGTGTTGTGTGTGTATAGATGTGTGTGTATGTGTGTTTATAGTTGTATGTGTGTATGTGTGTGTGTTGATATTTGGGGGGTATGTGTGTATGTGTTTTGGTGTGTGTGTGCATGTATTTGTGTCCTTTTTTGGAGATGTGTGGAAGTGTGGGTATGTAAGGGGTGGAAATGATTTGTCAATGTGTTTTGTGTGTGTATATATATGTATGTGCGTTTGTATGTGTGTGTGTGTATGTATGTGTGTGTGTGTTTGTGTGTGTGTTTGGGTGTTTTTGTGTATGTATGTGTGTGGCTGTGTGTGTCTGTGTATATATATGTGTTTGTGTATGTATGTGTATGTGTGTGTATGTATGGGTGTTTTTGTGTATGTATGTGTGTGGCTGTGTGTGTGTCTGTGTATATATATGTGTTTGTGTATGTATGTGTATGTGTGTATGTATGTGTGTTTTTGTGTATGTATGTGTGTGGCTGTGTGTGTGTCTGTGTATATATATGTGTTTGTGTATGTATGTGTATGTGTGTGTATGTATATGGGTGTGTGTGTGTGTAGCTATGTGTATGTATGTGTGTGAGTATGTATGTGTTTGTGTGTTTGTATGTATGTGTGTGTTTCTGTATGTGTGTATGTACCCTTCCCCCCCTCTATCTGTCTGTTTCGCCCCTTTGTCTCTCTTCCCTCCCCCCTCTCTCTGTTTCTCTTTCCCACCTCTCTCTCTCTCCCCCTCCTCTCTCTCGCTGCCTGATTCCCACCTTCTCTTCCCCCCCTCTTTCTGTCTGTGTCACTCCCCCTCTCTCTCCTCTCCCCCGTCTCTCTCTGTGTCACTCCCCCCTCTCTCTCTTTCCCCCCCTCTCTCTCAGGCCTCCCCTCTGTCTCTCTCATTACCTCCCGCCGTGTTCCCCAGGGTTGCGGCAGGGAGCTTACCTTCTTTCAGGCGCGGCCACTGCAACCGTGGGGGACACGCCAGAGGGCGGAAGAGAGGGCCGGAGATCGCCGATCCGCCCTCCGCCGTGTCCCCCGTGGTTGCGGCGGCCGCGCGTGAAAGAAGGTAAGCTTGGGAGCTTACCTTTTATCAGGTGTGGCCGCTGGAAGTGCGGGGGACATGGCGGAGGGCGGAGCGCCGATCTCCGGGCCTGCCTCCCACCCTGGCGCGCATGGGCAGCGTCGTACGCGGCCCGCCCCTTTTTGTGTGTGCTGGGTGAAGTGCGGCGTTTTGGACTACACTTCCCAGAAACCCCGGCATGGCCACTTCCGGTTCTTTCGGAGGTTTCTGGGAAGTGTGGTTTGGCGGGCTAGAGCTGCTCTGGGACCGGGGACGTGTGGTCAATGGCGAGGATGGCGAGGAGGTGGTTATTGGGTCGCCGGTGTGGCTGCGAAGGTCCCGGTGAGTGGGGAGAGAGGGTGACGGGATGGGTTGGTGGGTTGGGGGGGTTGCTGTGCGCGTGCGCAATTGTTCTCCCTGTCTCCAGCGCTCGCGGGCAGCGCAGAACGGGAGTCTATGGGCGGTTTTGGGGGGCTGTTTTTGGGGGGTTGCAAGTTAGGGAGGTGGGTTTTTTTGTGTTATGTCTGTACCTCGTGGTCTGGGGGAATGTGTGTCGTGGGATTTGTGTTTGGGGGGGGGTCTAGTTTGGCCGTGCATATACGACATCCCACGACCACTCGGATTTTATATATATAGATTATAGCAATTATCTGCTATAGATGAGGACTTCTTAAACTTTTTTTGACTTGCGACCCCTTTTTACCGGAGAATTTTTTATGCCACCCCAAGTGTTTAAAGGACACAGAGAGAGTTGAAGGGGAGAGATACATGTGTTCATGCAGGGGGAGGAGAGGCAGGCAGGGAGGCACACACAGGAGAGAAGAGAAGGTGACATCAACATAAGTTGTGGCAACACCGTTTGGGGTCCCAACCCATAGTTTGAGAAACTCCAATATATTGTCGAAGGCTTTCATGCCCAGAATCACTCGGTTGTTGTAGGTTTTTCGGGTTGTATGGCCATGTTCTCTGAGGATGCTTGCCACAGATGCAGGCAAAACATTAGGAAAGAATGCCGGTCTGAGTCCCTCGATAGAGGTGAGAAGATCGGGGTACAAAAGATTTAAATAAATAAATGCTTCTAGAACATGGCTATACAACCAAAAAAACCTACAACATCCCAACTGTGGATAGCCACAGTCCTAGGGCATTCTCACTATACCCCAGACCAGAGAAACAGCAGAAATGCATAGTGTAGACATATCTCTGGGATCAGTACCTCAGTCCTGCCAAGAAATTCTTGGCTAGGAGTTCTGCTGTTGAAGCAGCACCCAAATTCACACGCTTACAAAACCTGTTTCACCAGTAGAATAATATAGTGCTTTCTTGCCTTAGTGTTCCTTGCCTTTAAAAAACCTTCAAAATATATGAGGTTGCAATAAATCAATAGGCAACATGAAGCCACATGCACACACATAGAAAGACAGTCTTGAAAAGAAACTTTGTAGTCAATCATTAGTCACGTTTCATCTTTCATATTGTCACCATTAGAAGAAGAATGATCCTACCTCTACATACGATGAAGAGAACCTGGCTCAGGTTATCCATGACTTATTTGTTGCTGGAACGGAAACGACTGCCACTTCTCTGAAATGGGCAATCCTCCTTTTGGCAAATCATCCAGATATTCAAGGTAAGAGAGAACGCTGTGCAGCAACAACAACATTCTGCTGTGTCAAATAAGAAAGAAAATCAGATCCAGCTTCTATTCTTTCTATGAATGTGGTAGAAATGTACAGTTGGTCCACACAATTTACAGAAAACCTACATACACTTTATTTATTTATTTGTCTTGCCAGAAGCGAATTGAGAATACAGTTATAATGTATAGAAAACCACAAACAGAGTTAAAAACTTGGAATAATACTAAATGTCCTTTAACAAGAAGCTAGTGGCCACTTGGAGTGCCTCTGGTGTCACTGTAAGAAGGTCCTCCATTGTGGATGTGGCAGGACTCAGATTGCATTTAGTAGGTGGTCTGTGGTTTGCTCTTCTCCACACTTGCATGTCGCGGACTCCACTTTGTGGCCCCATTCCTTAAGACTGGTTCTGCATCTCGTGGTGCCAGAGTGCAGTGTGTTCATTGCCTTCCAAGTTGCCCAGTCTTCTATGTGCCCAGGGGGAGTTCCTCATCAGGTATCAGCCGCTGATTGAGGTTTTGGGTTTTAACTTGCCACTTTTGGTCTCTCGCTTGCTGAGGTGTTCCTGCAAGTATCTTTGTAGATCTTAGGAAGCTATTTCTTGATTTAAGGCATTGGTTTGCTGGCCGATATCTGAACACAGGGTCAGAGATCGTGTCACTGCCTTGGTCCTTTCATTACAGGCTGCTACTTCTTGATGGATGTAAAATTTCTCCAGTGGTGTAGGGCATAGTCATCCTGTGATAATGCAGCATGTCTCATTAAGAGCCACATTTATTTATTTATTTATTTGCAACATTTATATGCCACCTTTCTCACCCCGAAGGTGACTCAGTCATATGAACATACAACATACTACATTATTAGCACAGTACTAATACATCATTCATAATATTAGTATTATATAATATTATATTGTTGCTTGGGGAGGGGCCCTGATGTTGCATCCACTGTTTTAATGTGGTGAGATGTATCCCACACTGGGCATGCATATTCAGGAGCAGAGTGGAATATGTACACTGATAGATACCTATATAAAAACTCCAACCATGACCCTTGTCAAAAAAAAGAAGCACAATTAAAGTCCTGGTAGACCCCGCAAGCTGTATCTGCGAACCTCACATCCTTCAAGGTGAACTGAACCACCTAAACTGGCCACTCAATGCTATTCACTTCATGGCCACTCAATGCTATTCAAGCTTGCTAATTGCAACATTCACACTTTCTTTAACCGACAAGCGTTCTGTCTTTCACCCTGGATATTCCACAGATATATGTACACTCCACTTCACTTCACTTCAGTGCCAACAGAACCAATGGAGATGCGATTAGTCAAAGATGCATGTGAAACGTCAGGAGAAAATGCAGCTGGAAAATGGCCATACAGCCCAGAAAACACACAACAAAGTGACTGAATGAACAAACAGTGACAATAGAATATCAATTTCAGTAGGGATAGGGCCCCCATAAGAACATCAAACTTTTGTAATGTTCCTTTTCTTGAGTGAGAGTGCTTTCAGTCTATTATTTGATCAGACAAAATGTTGAATAGAATCTGGTGAATCAACTACAAGGCAAAAAAGGAAAATCTGCAGAGTGAGGAATAAGAAAGATCAAGAATGGGGTCAACATTCCTTTGTTTTCATCCCCATTTGACGTTATCCATATTTTGCATTTCTTAACCAATATATACATCAATGTGTTGATTTTTCTTCAAAATTGGCATGCCTTTGAAATGTGAACTGGAATTGTTTTTAAGTATTAGAAAATTGATTTTCCAATGTTTATGTCAGCAAAAGGTAAAAGAAAAATGCACATGTTATGTGCAATCAGCAGAGAAGCATGCACACAGTTTCACACAAACTTTTCTGTTAGGTTATGCATTGCTCCCAAATTGATAAAAAAAAAATCTGCCTTCAGGGCAAGCCTATTATGAGTTTTCTTGGCAAAATTGGTAATGTAGGGTATAGGTATTGTTACTGTTTTTATTTTTTCTATCCCATCTTTCCCCCAGTTTGGGACTCAAAGGGACTTTTAAGAAATTTAAAAACGCATCATTAAAATAGCATTTTTTAATGTCAGAAGCAACTGAAAAACTGCAAGTCACTTCTGGTGTGAGAGAATTGGTTGTCTGAAAGGATGTTGCCTAGGGGATGCCCAGATGTCTGATGTTTACCATCCTTGTGGGAGGCTTCTCTCATGTCCCCGCATGGGGAGCTGGAACTGACAGATGGAGCTCAATTCACTCTTCCTGGATTCAAACCGCCGACCTGTCGGTCATCAGTCCTACTGGCACAAGGGTTTAACCCATTGTGCCACCAGGGCTCCATTAAAATAGCATAAGACTGTTGGATTTGGGGAAAACCATTGAGCCATGAAAATGACATGAACTCTTTGAAGTGAAAGTGGGACATAAATATCATAAACTAATTGTGATTTGGCAGTTGTTATCTTATAAATTATAATGATAGATCTGTATGAATTTTTCATTGGACATTATTCAAATCCATGAATAATTATTCCAAAATCAACTTTAGTATTCTTAATAAAACTTTCATCCATGTCTCTTTTTCCACAGATAAAGCCTATAAGGAAATAGAAGATGTTTTGTGCTCCTCTTTCTTCTGCTATCAAGATCTGAGGAAGCTCCCTTATACAAATGCTGTGCTTCATGAGATTCAGCGTTCAAAATATCCCTTGCTATTTGGGCTCCCAAGACAAACTTCCAAAGATGTGAAGATGAGAGGTTTTCTCATCCCTAAGGTAGAGAATGTAGATATGCACTTCTGTATCCCAAGAACAAGGCTGGGAGATAGAAGATTTTGAGAGATTTACCCACATAGATGGAGCCATCATGGAGTAGTGGTTTGAACAATGGATTCGGCGCTCATCTACATTGATCACTCAGCGCAGATTGAAGGCAACTCAAAAATGTGGTGTCTAAAAAGGCATAACAATTCATTGTTGAGTCTTTAAATTGGAGTAAAGACCTCTTCTCATGTGGCTCTTTTGGGCTGTGCCATGTTGATGGCAGTCAGTGGTGAAAGGGAAGGTGCTTGGAGTGGTTCATAGTGCCCCACATGCTCTCTCTCCTTCCCCCATCGCACGGTGGGAAGAGAACAGTATGTTTTGGCACGTTGCCCCACCACCCTTTACCTCATCAAATGGGGAAAAGGGTGAGGGGTAAATTCGTGCAGTCCATCAGCACTTCCCCTCCACTTGGGGAGAATTGTAGGCAGCGTCTTCCATGCGTCGTTTGATAGCACACAGTAGGTTCTGTACTTGCCGTGAATAAAAACAGAAAAATGGGGCTAAAATGCCCTGTCTGCAGTGGTCCTCGTCTCAAAAAAATAGGGTACTGAATGCACTTCTGCACATGCAGGTGTAACCACATGTGATAATGACTGCATTAAATGGGCTGAATGCTCTCTGATGCTGTATTGGTGTCTAGATGGTCCAGTGGAGCCAAACTACAGCTGCCCTGCTGGCCCATCATGTGTCCTATATGTGTCTCCACTATTGCTCCTTCTCAGCCATGGAACTCTGTGGTGTCCTGCCGGGGCCAATAAAGGGGCTTTAAAAGGATGGACGAACTCTATCGGCCCTGGGGTTTGCATTCTAGCCTTCCCATAAAAAAAAACCTGGAGAGTCTCTAAGCAATGAGTTCAGGACTCAAAAAGGGTGAACTCAAAACAAGTTTATTGAATAACAACCAGCAAAAAAACCCGGTGGCCCAAAAGCTTGCAGTTGGTTGCTAGAAAGGGTCCTTTGAGAAAAGGGATAGCTTCCACTTGCCTTTTGCAGAGCGAAGGTGCCTCTCTTAGGTTCCAGGTTCCTTTGTTGCTCCTCAAATGGTCCTCTGGCTCATGAAGTCCTCGGCACCCCAAAGAAATACAGTCTCTGTTGAAGGGCTGGCCCTTCCTATTACTGAATTCCTTGGTTTGAGAGCGTTGGTTGGCTATACATGAACGAAGGTGCTTTGTCTGAGCTATGGCTCCAGATTTCTGCCTGCTTCATCCATGTGCTCTTTGCTGGAATGAGGCCAGAGAGGAAGTCCAGCCTCCCAGGTAAACTCAGGAAGGGGAGGAGTTGAGGGTGGCGATGCCAGGTTTGGAGCCAAACACAACTCCTCCCATCACAGTCCACATGGCAGAACAATGGAACAAAGGCCATGCAGGTAAAGGCTAAACCAAGAACATAATACAGATATAAAACCAGCCCCATGGGGGTACAGTAAGCTCCTTGCAAGCATCTAGCCACAACAGCCACCACTGCAAAGGTCATAATATGCAATCAACATGGAGGGAGTAAAGCAACCTCATCCTTCTTGCTGACCACATGACACCTTGTTAGGACATCAAGAGATGCAACACTTATGCAGAAAAAAATGAAATGCAATGCTACAGGGTATGCCTGGCTCGACAGCAGTATATGTGAAAAAGATCTTGGAGCCATTGTGGACAGCAAGTCGAACATGAGCCAACAGTGTGAGGCAGCAGCTTAAAAAGCCAATGGGATTTTGGACTGCATAAAAAGGAGTATAGTGTCTTGATCGAGGGAAGTTATGGTGCCTTCCTATTCTGCTTTGGTTAGTCCTTACAGAATACTGTGTCCAATTATGGGGCCCACAGTTCAATAGAGATATTGACAAGCTGGAAGGTGTCCAGAAGAGGGCAACTAAAATAATCAAAGGTCTGGAGACCATGCCTTATGAGGATCGTCTTAAAGAACTGGGCAAGCTTAGCCTGCAGAAGAGAAGGTTGAGAGGAGACATTATAGCCATGGATAAATATAAATGTGTGAAAGGATGCCATAAAGAAGAGGGAGCAGGCTTGTTTTCCGCTGCACTAGAAACTAGGACTTGGAGCAATGGGTTCAAATTACTACTAACTAACTAACTTTATTTCTTATGAGTCGCCCTCCACGAAAGGTGCTCTGGGCGACATACACAATTAAAATAAACAGGCTACATAGTCACTGCTTGTTATTCAATCATAGGCCCTTCTGAAGAGCTATGTCTTAAGTGCCCCTAAAAATGTATGTAGATCAGGAGTGGCTCTTTGGTCTGGCGTTAGGGAGTTCCACAAGATTGGGGCTACAATGGGGAAGGATCTCTGTCTTGTGGACTCCAAACGAACCTCTCTAGGGCCAGGGACATAGAGAAGATTCTCATGAGCTGACCGTGGCAGTCTCTGGTGGTCGAGTGGCGTTAAACGGTCTCTTAGATATGGGGGACCCTGACCTCAGAGGGCCTTGAATGCTAGGACCAGGGTCTTGTAGAGGACTCTGTGTTCAACCGGCAGCCAATGTAAGCGCGTCAGAGACGGCGTTATATGGCACCTCATTGATGTTTTTGTGAGGAGTCTAGCAGCTGCATTTTGCGCAATTTGGATCTTGCGAATTGCTGCTCGAGGTAAGCCCACATACAAAGCATTGCAGTAATCCAGCCTCGACGTAACGTAGCCAGCGCCTCTGTTGGTAAATAAGGCGCCAACTGTCTCACTTGGCGTAGATGAAAGATGGCCCTTTTACTAGTGGAGGCAATCTGGGCTTCCATCGTCATTTTGGAATCCAGGATAACACCGAGACTCTTCACAGTGGGGGATGGAACTAACGGTGCCCCTTCAAAAGATGGTAATAGACCAACCACTTCTGATGGGCGGCCAGGCCACAAGATTTTAGTTTTTGCTGGATTTACTTCCAATTTAAGGGCACGTAGCCATCTTGTCACCGCACCAAGACACTGGGTGAAGTTATCTGGTACTGAAGTTGTTCCAGGTTCTAGTTTTAGGAGAAGCTCGGTGTCATCAGCATATTGGAAACATTCTAATCCAAATCTCTGGACTAGCTTGGTGAGAGGTCGAACATAGATGTTAAACATAATTGTTTCGATGTTTACTGTATCGAAAGCTGCAGTGAGGTCGAGCAACACCAGCACTACCGATCCTCCCTTTTCTAGCTGGCGATGGATGTCATCAGAAATGGCCAGCAGAACAGTCTCGGTCCCATGTCCGGGACGGAAGCCAGATTGAAATGGATCCAGGCCATCCGTGTCGTCCAAGAATTTCTGAAGTTGGATTGCTGCCGCATGTTCAATCATCTTACTAAGAAACGGGAGGTTAGAGACCGGGCGGTAGTTGGTCAACATCGCAGGGTCTAAGGTGGGTTTCTTTAAGAGGGGGCAGACTATAGCTTCTTACAGGAAAGCAGGTTCCATCTGAGCATTATGAAGAATTTCCTGATGGTAAGAGCTGTTCAACAGTGGAACTCTCTGCCTTAGAAAGTAGTGGAAGCTCCTTCCTTGCTTTTAAACAGAATTTGGATGGCCATCTTTTAGGGGCATTTTGATTATACTTTCCCTGCATGGCAGGGGGTTGGACTAGATGGCCCATGTGGTCTTTTCCAACACTATTATTCTATGATTCAATGATTCTGTGACCACAGTGGCCAGGTTCTCACAGGGAGTTCCATGGCTCATGAGAATTAGCAACTATGACATGCAGATGACCCATCTCTTTCCTCATACTGATCAACACAGAGAAAGGGTGATGATGATGATGTGCCTATGCACAATGGATCAGGCTGAATAAGACCTGATCCAGTTGTCCAGATGATACTCTGGGTTTCCTGAAAACTCCAGCGTATCCATCTACTTTGCTTAGTAAGGATCAAAGTTGGGTAAGAGTTTAAAAGTCTGGGTATTTGCAGAGGTTGCTACGCGTTACTAAAACAGCCAGGGCTAGTTTTGGGGGGAGTGTGTTTTTTAATTCATGTAAACACAACCTTTGTCCACCCATAATACTAAATGTAATGATAAAAAAATTGCTTTGGTTTGCTATGTGTTTTCCGGGCTGTATGGCCATGTTCCAGATGCATTTTCTCCTGATGTTTCACCCACATTTATGGCAGGCAACCTCAAACCTTAATTGAATTAAGATAAGTGATCAGACAGCCCATTCCCATGAAATCTTCATTTCTAAGTGTACTTCCAGACAGCCTCATAATCCAGGAGAAATAAGTGGGGCAAAAAATCGTGGTACTTGATAGCAAGTCCAAGCATGGAGCTGTCAGTTCTGGTAAATGATTGCCTGCTGTCCTGACATGTTTGTTTGTAGTGGATTTTAGAAATCTGCAAGATGGGCAGGAGACATCCAGTGGAAGTTGACTTTTTTTATTTAAAAAAATGACACTTTGAGATACGCTGGACCTCATATGTGCTGATCAGGATATCTGAATGTGCATACAAGCAGATTTCTTGTCACTCGTTATCTCTTTTCATCCTCTTGCTGCCTTTACTTTTTCCCTGGTGAACTTTGTTTCCATTTGGGGTCACTTGCCTGCCATCCTCGTGCCCACTGTATAAATTCAATCGCTAATTTCATAAGCATCAGAACAAAGGAATTCTTGAAGAGTTCTCATGGGAATTGATTTCCAACTGTTCTTCCATTTAGCCATCTGTGTGTCTGCAGCTCCGTTTGTTTACAGCCCTCAACAGCTGTTTCAGGACTGGAGCAGTCCACACCAGCGAATAAGAAGGAAAGCATGTGTTTTTCTTGAGTGCAAGAATATAGTCATTGGAATACGTACTTTTTTGGATTCTTAGCTCACCTTTTTATGTCTTACTCTTTAATGTAATCCAGCACACATTTTAGGCAAATGTCATTTAGCTATCCCTCCTTTTATCTTAGTTCCTTCTGCATTTTAGGGTCTGAGTAGAAGGGCCCTAAGAGAGATGTGCATGTGACTGTTTGTCTGACATTTGTTTCTGCCTTTCAGGGAGCAGCTATTATACCAAATATGCGCTCTGTTCTTCTTGATCCAAAGTACTGGGAGTCTCCTAAAGTGTTCGATCCAAAACATTTTTTGGACCAGGATGGACATTTTGTTGCTAAAGAACAGTTTCTGACATTCGGTGCAGGTAAAAGTAGTACAAAGCAGCTTGTTATTTATCAGTGTGTCTTCTGGGGAGTTTCCATGATAAGATGTGCTGCAGCCTCTGTCCTTTGTGAGTCAATGGAGTTGCAGCTCTGCAGCACATATTCATCAAGGCAGCAAAACATTCATTGCAATTATGGTGCAATTAAGAACCGTAAACTAATACACAATGGTGCAATTATGGGAAACCAGATATTTTCTGCCAAAAAATCCTATAAAAATCCATGAGAGGGAAAAATGGAGAGAAAGACATGGGCGATCGATGTTAGTATAGTTGAAAAGGTTATTTTAACATTTCAGTTTGCTTTGTTTTTATTTGGTAGTTCATAGCATTATGAAAAGGTTTTTAGGAAGTGTTTACAATGAAGCAGCTTTAGGTGACCTTAACCTGCACATCAGTTACTCTTCCCTCTCTTCATTCCTCACTATTTTATTTCTGGCAGATAGTAACACCAAATTCATTGCTGCTTTATTCTTAATTGAAAGCAAATTTTCTACCCTCTTCCCTTATTATGCTTCTTTTTATTCATGCCAAGGAGAGAACACATGAAAGAAACAGAAAGGTTTGCAGGGCATACACAACTAAAGCATCCCTGAAAGATGCCCTTTCAACCTTTGTTTACCATTACCCAATCAAGGAGAGTTCACAATCTTTCAATGTAGTCTATTCCAATTTAGTACACACTTTCAAATACGTTCTTTCCAATGCTTAGGCAGAATGGCTTCTCTTGTAGTTTGAATCGGATGGGTTTCTTTAAGAGAGTGGAGTGGATCATGGCTTTCCAATACATAGTCCAGTTTTCAATCCATCCCTGTTTGCTAAATGGAATAGATATACACTTTCTGCCTTTGTTTCCCCTGCAGGGGCTCGGGTATGTTTAGGGGAGCAGCTGGCAAGGATGGAGTTCTTCATCTTCTTAGTCAACCTGCTGAGGGCCTTCCGTTTCCAGCTGCCTCCAGGAGTCAAAGAACTCAATGAAGAACCTGAAGCAGGACTGACAACACCACCCCATCCTTATAAAGTGTGTGCTGTTCCTCGCTGTAGTTCATCATAAAACATACAAAAATAATTGCAATAGCATATACTTTATTGCTGTAATTTTGAACCAAATCCACACTTCATTTCATTTTTCAAATTTCATTCCTATGCTTAGAACCTGAAGCACACCTGTAATATAACTCAGTCATAAAGAGATTTTGTCTCATTCTATTTTGTTTTATTTTTCCACAAATTTTTCAGTTTAATTCTTGCTATGTATGGACGTAGTGGGGCTAAAATAGTATAGTGTGTTGTGGGTTAGTCTACTTCTCTGGCAGATCTGCTTTCATATCCTCACTTTGCCATGGAAACCCCTGGGTGATCTTGGGAAATTGTATACTCGGAGGAAGGTCATGGCAAACGGTTATGAACAAATGTTACTGAGAAAACCCTGTGATAGGTTCACCTTAGGGTTCCCCAAGATCTGAAAAGCACAGTACAGCAACCCATACATTTAGACAAGTCGCAGAGCTCTCTCAAACATCCCATGTTTCTCAGCTGCAGTAGGAGCTGTGTCCTGACTACAATATGTATAGAAGGATGAAGACAAGGGCCCCACCTGCATTATATGGCAGTGTAGATAGGGTCAGGAAGATGCTCTAGCAGCAATATCAGTGAGGCATCAGATTATCTTCTATAGAGACAGGAACGTAGAACAAACACTTTGCATAGTCTCATAAAGCCATAGACTCCAAGGGATTGGGTACAAGTTGATATATTATGAAATCAGCATTCATAATCCAGGAATACTACTGGGCATAAGATAATATAGCAATCTTTTCTCTGTCCTTGGAATAAAACTAATATTCAAAAATATATGCTATGAGGCCACTAGATGATAGTGGATAAGCAGTTGCCTTCTTGTACAAACTCTTGTTGAAAAACCTGGAGGTAGCTTCTGTACATCTTACTGCAAGATAGATCCAATGGCTGCAAGGTGGTGATGATGATGATAACAGCAATGCCTCATAGTTGGATCATCAAATGTCTGGATGTTTTAGGGGTTTGTGAAAATATTATCACATTCACTGAAAATACAATGAAACAATGGAAAACAGTTATTTGTGGGCAATGAAAGCTATGGGACTGTTAACATCAAGAGAGGAATTTTCCAGGGTGACTCACTGTCACCGCTACTGTTCATCACTGCAATGATCCCACTGCCAGTAATTCTACAGAAAACGGCAAAAATGTACATGGATGATCTAAAGCTTTATGGGAAATCAGAAACTGAAATAAGGCTCTGATCAACAGTCAGAACCTTCAGCACTGACATCAGTATGAAGTTCGGCCTAAAAATATACGCCACAGTGGCATTAAAGAAAGGGAAAATTACTCACAGTGAGGGCATTTAGATGCAAAATGGACAAACCATAAAGTGCAATCAGCCTGAAGCCTATAAATATCTGGGCCTGCTACAGCTGGACAATATCAAGCATGGGCATGTGAAAAATGTGGTCAACAAAGAATATATCCAAAGGGTCAGAAAAATTCTCAAGGGAAATTTAAATGGTGAAAATATGATCAAGGCTGTCAACACCTGGGCCATACCCATCATCCAATACTCTGCTGGAATTGTGAACTGGAAGCAAGCAGAGCTGGCAGAAAAACATGAAAACTAATGACAATCCACTACAAATTACACCCGTGTATGTAGTGATGTCAACAGACTTTACCTATCCAGATAAACTGTAGAAGAAGGGAAACATGCACTGGAAGATTATGCAAAAGACAGTCAAGAAACAACATTGATGGAAGTCAAAAGTAGAAAACTACTTAAAGTGCAAAAGACAAAGAGTGAATACCGTAAAAATACAATGCAGAGCAGAAGAGAAAACTGGCAAAAGAAGGCTCTCCATGGACGATTCCTGGGAAAAATTAAGAGCTAAATTGACAAGGGAAAAACATGGATGTTGCTCACAAATGGAACTAAGAAAAGGAAGATGGAGGGCCTGATTCTTGCAGCCCAAGAACAAGCCATTAGAACCAATGCCATCAAAGCCAGAATTGAAAAGTCGACGATACATTCCAAGTGTAGACTCTGCAAGGAAGCAAACAAAACAATAGATCACATACTCCGCTGCTGCAAAAAGATCATGCAGATGGACTACCAACAGAGAACAAAGGAACCAATATAAGGTAAATGTAATACACTAAATCATATATTGAAAAGTGTATAACCATAGAACCCTCAAATGGTTACAAAATAACACAATAGATAGCCCCAAATGGGCTCCTACCCATTGTAGGTACACATTATCAGGAGTACATCTATTCAAGTATTGTAGGATAATCCAAAATAATAGAGGAGGTTCAGTGGTGTCAGCCGCAAATATACAGCAGATAAATAAAGACCACAGAGGTGCGGAGGCACAAGAGTCCTGGGAAAAGTTCCAAATGTGATGGATTCCAAACGCGATGCAGGATAATCTGAATTAGCGTGTACAGAGGAACCAAGCAGGGTGGCGCACTCCACAAGTTGTAGCAAACACCCAGAGGTGAGGATCACGGAGGCCGACGAGATAGTCGTTGCTGGGGAGTCTCCTTACTCGTTTCGACCTGGCGAAGGTCTTTTTCAAGGCCACCATAATGGGAATGTCCTCGTGGCTTGAGACAATATGCTGAAGCAGGGGGCAAAGCGAGTCTAGCAGAGATAATAATAATACATGTAATCAATAATGTACATATTACAAGGTTCAAGAAAGCAACCATATGTAATATACCTCAATATATTGCTGAGTGATAATCATTAATAAAGGCACAACACATATAAATGGTCCATAAAGAATACCTTCCAAATGAAGTCATGGGCTTCTATCCAGGTGGATAGGGCAATGTCACGATGCTACGGGCAAATGCAAAGGTGAATCAAGAAAGTAAGTGTAAATATATTCGAAGCGGGAGTGTCAACAGGTGGAGAATTACATCAGGAGGGTGTTGACGGACAGCCTTTCATTAAGCCCAAAAGGGGGTTCGGTTTTTAAACAGACAGTCAATTTTGTTTCGGCTTTGATGAGGGCTTTATTATCATCCAAATATGGAGTAGATGGTACTCTTTCTAAGCCAAAGAATCAAAGATAATCCGGGCCATGGTTAAAGAGTTTAAAGTGCATATACAGAGGTGAGTCTTCTGAGTGCTGGCGTATTTTAGACCGATGTTCCAATATCCTGGTGCAGAGATTACGTTTCGTTTCGCCCACGTAGACATGCCCACATGGGGATAGAAGTCCATACACTAAGGAGTCTGTGTTGCACGTGCAGAATAAAAACAATTTGTAGTGGCGAGATCGTCCTGTGCTGTAAATTTCTTTGCCAGTGTATATAGAAGAGCATTGAGCACAATGCCTGCAGGGATGTGTTATAGCAGTGAGGGAGCTCTTGATAGTAGGTTTGCGGTAGTTGGTGTGTACCAAGATGTCTTTAAGGTTTTTTGTCCTTTTAAAGGCAGTCATGGGTGGTGTTGCCAAGCCAGGAATATCACTGATTAAAGGCCAGTACTTCTTGACACTCTTGATAATGTTACTGGACTGTTTAGTAAGGGTCAATGGCCATATTAAATGGGTTGTGTGGGTCCTGGGTTCACGATTAAACAATGACGTTCTGGAAATACCATCTGCTTTTCTTTTGGCATCCATAATAATATTGATGGGATAACCTCTATCAATAAGTTTGGAGGTCAATTTCTGTCAGGAAATAGTTGCAGCTTCAAACTCCAGAGTTAGTTAAAATAGATTTATTGTACAGACAGAGCAATCATGCTTCCTACACCAAACAGCACACAGCACACAGAGCATAGAAGAGAGCAAAAACGCTGGCTTGTCAGTTCCTCCCACAGAAGCAAGGTCACCAGTGTCTTGCATCATGAGTCCTGGCAGATGTTCTACACTTAACTCCTTCATCACCAGGATTACAGGACTATACATACAGTACATACAAGCAGTGATATATGAGTTTACATTTCACTCAGAATACTAATTCTTCACAATTTCTGCATCTCCAAATGGTAAGCAGCTTCAATGGTGGAGTTCCTCTTTAAGTGAATCATTTGCGAGTATGGTAAACTTCTCTTGAGAGCATGTGAATGAAAGCTGTCAAAACGTAACAAAGAATTCTTATCTGTTGGTTTGTTATAGCATTTGACTAGGAGTCTGTTGTTTTCTGCATACACAGCGATGTCCAAAAAGTTAACCGATTTCAGGTTAGTATCAACAGAGAATGAAATGCTGCTCTCCCAGGAATTAAGCCAGGAGGTAAATTCTACTAGAGGAGTCCCATTAGATAGAATGGCAAAGACATCATCAATAAATCTCGCGTAAAAGCGAACGTTTTGTGCCATGGAGTAGTTGATGGTATTATATATGAAGCGTTGTTCCAGACTGTCCATATAAAGATTAGCCACGGTGGGGGTTAGAGGGCTCCCCATGGCCACACCGGAAATTTGCAAAAAATATGACTTGTTAAAGGAAAAATAGTTGTAGTCCAGGACACAGTCTACTAAGTCCATAAGGAAATGTGTTGGTGGAATGTGTTGGGGCTATCTTTTGTGTTATTTGTAACCCTTTGGGGGTTCTATGGTTATACACTTTTCAATATATGATTTAGTGTATTACATTTACCTTATATTGGTTCCTTTGTTCTTTGTTGACTTTAGCGCAACCATCCCTGTTGTGTTTATATGGACTACCAACAGAGCCATAATACTGTTGCTCAGATGATTCATTGGAACTTGTGGCACAAATACCATCTGCCTGCGACAAAGAACTGGTGGGATCACAAGCCTGAAAAAGTTACACAAAATGAACACGTCAAACTACTATTCATTCATTCATTCATTCATTCATTTATTAGATTTCTGCGCCACCACTCCCGGAAGGCTCGGGGAGGCTCACACAAGCAAGTAAAACAACACATTGAACATATTAAAAACACATTAAATGAGCACAGGTTAAACAGATAGATTAAAACCTAATGCGCCGAGTAGGCACAACAGTGTAAAAGCATTGCAACATGGTACAAGGTCGGCGAGCTGTGCATTTGCAGACCTATAGGTCGAAGGCCTGCTGGAAAAGGTAGGTCTTGCACGCCCGCCTAAAAGGCAAGAGATCGCGGATGGCACGCGTCTCAGCTGGGAGGGCGTTCCATAGCGTGGGCGCAATCACGGAGAACGCCCTCCTGCGTGTTGCTGTTAATTTGGCTAACTTCGCCGATGAAATGGCTAACAGGTTAGTGTTTTCGGACCAGAGTGATCTCGTAGGGCAATATAGGGAAAGACGGTCCCTCAGATACGCTGGCCCCAGGCCGTGCAAGGTTTAAAGGTGAGCACCAGCACTTTGAAGGTGATCCGGTGCTCACTAGGAAGCCAGTGCAGGTCCTGCAAGGTAGGTGTTATGTGGCAACGTGCTGGTATGCCAGACAGGAGCCGGGCGGCAATGTTCTGCACCAGCCTGAGCTTCCGGGTCACCGACACAGGAAGGCCAACATAGAGTGCGTTACAGTAGTCCAGTCTCGAGATAACCGTGGCTTGGATCACCGTGGTCAAGTCGTTCCGGGATAGGTAGGGGGCCAGCCACCTTGCCTGTCTGAGGTGGAAAAAAGCAGATTTGCTGACCATGGAGACCTGGATCTCCATGGTCAATTGGGAGTCCAAGTGAACTTCCAAGCTCTTTACAGAAGGCAATGGGCATAACGCCACACCGTCCAGGGTTGGAAGCTGGACGTCTCCACCACCCGGACGACCCAGCCACAAGATCTCCGTCTTCGGTGGATTCACCCTCAACCTACTGGCTCGCAGCCATCCAGTAACAGCCTCAAGGCAATGTTGGAAATTATCGGGGACGGATCCAAGCCTGCCCTCCATCCTCAGAATGAGCTGAGTGTCATCAGCATACTGATAACACTCAAGCCCAAAACTCTGCACCAGCTGTGCAAGCGGCTGCATGTAGATGTTAAATAACAGAGGGGACTTCTGAATTCAGACTTATAGAGTTTTGGAGAATTCTCCTGACCTCATGATTGTGGAAACAAACCAAGTATGGATCATCGATGCTGTAATCCCAGGTGACAGCAGAATCGATGAGAAGCAACTAAAAAAGTGTCAGGTATGGGGAACCTGAGCTTTGAGGGAGATCATGTTCCCAACCTGTCATGAGACTGCAGCGACCTTTGGCCCAGTTCCTGGAGTGACCTTGCCCATGTGTGCTGGGAATTGCTGAATCAGCCTGGGAGTGGAGTAACTTCCAGGTGCCAGAGAGGGAAGTGAGGCAACTCCTCCTGGCATGGACATTGGACATTTGGACTCGTGACGTCACTCATGTGACCCTGGGGTCATGCCCCTATGGACTACTGGGATTGCTGATTCATCGGAGCATGATGACACCCTGCTTGGACATTGCATGGTGTAGGGGAGGGGCTACCGGGGTATATAAGGGGTGTTTGGGTGGCGGGCCGGCGCTTTAGCTTCACAGGTGGTGTACCTTCAATAAAATCGTGTTGGACCAGAACGACGTCTGAGTGTGATCCCTACCGTCTATTGAGGAGTCATTACAGAAGCTAAAGCCCCGGGCCGACTATCCCAGCGATGGCGAGGTTGGCATGGAACGAGGAGAAATATCTGGACAGCTGGATTTTGGAGGATAATGAAGAAATCCGGAGAACTCAAGAGTGGGAGTGGACCACTCTTGACCAGGT
Source organism: Anolis apletophallus (assembly GCA_030556195.1). Taxonomy (NCBI): domain Eukaryota; kingdom Metazoa; phylum Chordata; class Lepidosauria; order Squamata; family Anolidae; genus Anolis; species Anolis apletophallus. Next base: position 11,345,055 of record JARBWK010000010.1, read on the forward strand.
GGGAAGTCCAGATGCATCCCAAGAGTGGGCAGCCCAGGAGAGGAGACTCCGTGAAGGAGAGCAGCTGTGGCAAGCTCGAGTGGATGAGATGATGGCGTGTCGAGCTAAGGAGAGGAGTGAGGCTCAGCAATCGGAAGTGCGCAGGGGCGCTATCCGAGCGGCGGAGTACCGAGAGGCTCGCGTGGAAGACCAGGCGGTGGAGTGCAGAGGCGCTCGTCTGGAAGGGATCCAGGAAGATCGTGAGAAGCGGTCTCAGAGAGAGCTGTTGAACCTGGCAACAGGAGGTGGTAGTGAGACCACCGAACCGGAGCCACCATCTGAAATTGGAGTGCTGAGCTGCAAAGTGGAGGCAATGGTGCAGTTGGTAAGCCGGATGACCCAGAGATGGGATGAGAGGGACCAGAGAGAGTCGATGTGGCAGGCCCCGGGAGGTGGAGACTTTACCTATTACTCCTGGATGGACGGGGCTTTCAATGAGCGTCCTAGATCTCCTTCGGGAGTGAGGATCAAAGCGAAGGAGGCGTTAAGGTGCTTGACCCAAGGTGCCAGATCGGTAACTGAATATGCCGAAGAATTTATGGGTCTCGCCGGGAAAGTAGCGGAGTGGTCGCAAGCTACCCTGCTGGAGCTGTTTAAAGATGGGTTGCGCAAGGAGGTCCTGGAGTGGTGTCTTCACCGCGATGACCCGGGGGACATCGACAGGTGGATTCAACTAGCGGGCAATGTAGAAGGGATCTTGGCCCAGGTGCAGAGGCGGCGTACCCAACCGATGAGGTCGCGAGGCATGGGTCGTGCCTGGAGTGAAAGCAGACCTAAAGGTGCCGAAGCTAAGCGGGTTGGCGACAGTCGTCCCAGTGGCAGCAAGAAAACCCCATTGAGTCGAGTCCGCTGCTATGCTTGTAACCAGTCCGGACATTATGCTTATCAATGCCCCCAGAAACCGGCAGTGAGAGTGGCTGCCGCTAAGGCTGCAGTGATGGACAATGTTGAAAGCTTTAAAGTTGGGGTGAGAAATAATATTCAATGTGTGTTGGGATTGGTTAAGGGGGATCTTGTTGTAAAAAGGAAGCTTTAGTAGATTGTGGATGTTCAGAAAATATCATGTCTCCACAGTTAGTAGAAGAGTTGGGTGGGGACACAAAACCCTTGGAAACTCCAGTCACCTTTAAACAGTTAGATGGGACAATGATTGAAGGGGGTCCTTTTTCTGTGGGGACGAAGGGGTTAACTGGACGAGTGGGGCCATGGGAAGGAGAAATTGATTTTGTAATGGCTCCCATAAAAGGGCATGAAGTGGTGTTGGGTATGCCCTGGTTAGAAAAGGTGAACCCCAAGATTGACTGGAAGGCGGGGACGGTTCAGTGTGCCCCTAATGTTGAGAAGGGTGTCAGCAAAGAAGTGAAAGGAATACCCCAAGAATATTGGGACTACGCTGACGTGTTTAACCCTAAATCAGCCCAAAAGCTTCCACCTGTTAGGAACGTGCAATGCAGCATAGAAGTGAAAGAGGGGCGGTTGTACCTTAGCCAAAAATCTATGCGATGACAGTCAAAGAAAAGGTCGCATTAAGAGAACAAATAGATGATTATTTGAAGAAAGGGTTTATCAGACGATCGGAATCCCCTTTGGCCGCACCAGTGTTGTTTAGGGAAAAGAAAGATGGGAGACTGAGATTGTGCATTGATTATAGGGGTTTAAATGCCATTAGTACGACAAACTGTTACCCCTTACCGTTGATTAAGGATCTATTAGGCCTGTTGGGAGGTTGTAAGTTTTTTACAAAACTGGATTTGATTGACGCATTCCACATGATTCGTGTGAAAGAAAGTGACCAATGGAAGACAGCGTTCTCGTGCCCTCTCGGATTATACGAATGGCTCGTAATGCCATTCGGTTTAGCAGGGTCTCCAGGCCTGTTCATGCAGTTAATCAACGAGGTGTTGCACCCCCTTTTGTATAAGGGGGTGTTCGTTTATTTAGACGACATTGTGGTAGCGACTAGTACGCGAGAAGAGCATGTAAAGTTAGTGCGCGAGGTGTTGGAACGGTTGAGGCAAGCGAGTTTATTTGTGAAGTTGAGTAAATGTGAGTTTAGTAAAAATCAGATTGATTTTTAGGGTACAGGATTGGCGAGAGTGGGGTGGCTATGGATCCGGCTAAGGTGGAGGACGTGTTGAGCTGGGAGGCTCCGCGCACACGCCGGCAGTTGCAGGCTTTTCTAGGGCTAGCCAATTTTTACCGGACTTTTATTCCGGGGTTTGCTGTGATAACTCTCCCGCTTACTGAGCTGTTGAGAACGAAGGGTAAAGGGGAGTCCAGAAAGGTCAAGTCACCAGGTGCGGTGTTAGACTGGACTCAAGATTGTCAGAAAGCGTTTGTTAGGTTGAAGAGGGCTTTCACTGAGGGCCCTTTATTGCTACATCCAGATGTGAATCAACCTTTTGTAGTTCAATGTGACGCCTCCGCTTGGGCTTATGGGGGTGCGCTGTTGCAGGAGGATGGTCAGGGAAATGCGACCTTGTGCTTATTTTTCAAAAAAGTTTGGGGAACATGAACGTAAATGGCCTGTGTGGGAGAAGGAGGCATTTGCAGTGAAGACCGCGTTGGTGACCTGGCGTCAGTTTTTGGAAGGGGCGGCGTTCCCATTTGTGGTTATGACGGATCATCAGAATTTGGGTTATTTACGTAACCCTCAGAAGTTGTCCCCAAAGCTAGTAAGGTGGTCGCAATTTTTCAATAGATTCAATTTCAAGTTGCAGCATATCAAGGGGAAGGAAAATATAGTGGCAGATGCTTTATCTAGATATCCTAATGTAGGAACAGGCGGGCTGCACAAAGAAGGAGAGGTTTTTTCCAAAGAGCAGTGGGGTTGTGCAGTGCAGACCCGGTCTCAGAAGGGATTGGAAGTAAAAAAAGAGGAGGAAGTAGTAGATGAGTGGAGTTTAGAACTACAAGAAGGATATGCAGGGGACTTGTGGTTGATGGAACATGAGAAAGAGTGTGTGAAGTTGAGAGGGTTGTGGATGGTAGGAGGTAAGGTATATGTGCCTCAGAAGTTGAGGAGAAAGGTGTTGGAGATGCATCATGATTATAAGACTGCTGGACATTGGGGAGTCACCAAGACCATGTTGGCTATTAAGAAGAGGTACTGGTGGCCAGGTATGAAGGTGGAAACCGCACCATGTAGCAAGTTGTGAAGTGTGTGCTAGGAATAAGGTTCCCACTGCCCGGCCGCAGGGGTTGATACAAGTGGTTGCTGATCCAATAAGGCCGTGGACACATGTTAGTACCGATTTTGTTGGGGAGTTGCCGTCAAGCAGGGATATCGGTATATTTGGACTGTTATAGACATGTTTTCTAAACAGGCTCATTTTATTCCGTTGAGAGGGTTGCCATCGGCGGAGCGATTGGCTGGGTTGTATGTACAGCATGTTTATAGGTTGCATGGTTGCCCAGAGCAGGTGTTGAGTGATAGAGGTGTCCAGTTTACGGCTCGGTTTTGGGGCAGGTTTTTGGAGGAGCTAGGGGCTCAAAGGAAACTGACGTCTGGTTATCATCCCTGCTGTAATGGGACTGCGGAGAGAGTGCAGAAATCTCTGGGGACCTATTTAAGGATTTTCAGTAATCAGGAACAAAATAATTGGTCCGATCTCCTTCCTTATGCTGAGGTAGCTTACAACAGTTCCATCCATTCTTCTACCGGGAAATCGCCCTTTGAGATTGTTTATGGGCAAGAGGTGGCCCCTTTGCCGCAGCTGGTGGAGATAGAAGGGGGAGAGAGCAAGGGGGAGTGGAGAGTGCGAGCTGAAGGAATGTGGAAAGAAGTTACAGAGGCGTTGAGAAAGGCACAGCGCTCCTATAAGCTGTTTGGAGATCACAAGCGGCAAGAGGGAGGGGCGTATGCAGAGGGGGATTTGGTGTGGCTGTCCACAGAGAATTTAAAGTTAGGATACAAGTCAAAGAAATTAAGTCCAAAATTCATAGGGCCTTTTAAAGTTGACAGAGTTGTGAATAAGGTATCATATACCCTCCTGTTGCCCAAGAGTTTAGGGAAAGTGCACCCAACTTTTCATTGCAGTTATCTTAAGAAATATGTGAGCCCATTTCCTCCACGGGATTGAATGATGTTTTGTTTCCCTCAGGGGGAGGAGGACGAGGTGGAGGAGGCCATTATGTCAGGTATGGGGAACCTGAGCTTTGAGGGAGATCATGTTCCCAACCTGTCATGAGACTGCAGCGACCTTTGGCCCAGTTCCTGGAGTGACCTTGCCCATGTGTGCTGGGAATTGCTGAATCAGCCTGGGAGTGGAGTAACTTCCAGGTGCCAGAGAGGGAAGTGAGGCAACTCCTCCTGGCATGGACATTGGACATTTGGACTCGTGACGTCACTCATGTGACCCTGGGGTCATGCCCCTATGGACTACTGGGATTGCTGATTCATCGGAGCATGATGACACCCTGCTTGGACATTGCATGGTGTAGGGGAGGGGCTACCGGGGTATATAAGGGGTGTTTGGGTGGCGGGCCGGCGCTTTAGCTTCACAGGTGGTGTACCTTCAATAAAATCGTGTTGGACCAGAACGACGTCTGAGTGTGATCCCTACCGTCTATTGAGGAGTCATTACAAAAAGCTTGTATAATATGAAGATTTAAAGATTGAACTGCAGATTCTGGCACAAGTCAGTAAAAGTGGTCCCAGTGGTGATCGGCACACTGGGTGCAATGCCTAAAACCTTGGCCAGCACTTTAAAACAATTGATGCCAACAAAATTACCACCTGTCAGCTGCAAAGGGTCACCCTACTGGGATCTGCACGAATTATTCGCCAATACATCACACAGTCCTAGATACATGGGAAGTGTCCAATGTGTGTTTGAATATAAAAGCCAGCATAGTGATCTTGTTTGCTGCGTACTAATCTTGTTGTGTATCAAATAATAATAATACATTTTTATTTATATTCTACTTTTCTTCCTAAATGGGATCCAAAGTAGCTCAAAACATTTTAAAAACAATACAAATCAACAATAAATATAAAAATAAAACTATGAAATAAAATGTAAATAAACATTTTAAAATAATTTAACAGATACAATTGTTGTGGGAACTCATCAGTTTAAATAATACACTTCACTCGACTCACTAAAAGTTAGCCTTCCTGTCATTCCAAATGAAATTATTATTGCAATTTTCAACCTTTTGTTAGTGACTCTGCCAGGAGGACTGTATTGTGTATACAATATTCCTGAAAGTGGTTACTATGTGGTGATATGCTAGGGAAGTCTGCCCCAGTATACTGGGGAAAAACCTGGATATGCGCCTTCCAAGGTTCTTACCTTGGTGTGGCTTGTTCTAGGACCTGTTCTGTATCCACAATCTGTGGCCCAAATCCTGTGTTTCACCATCACCCAACGTGACATCTTGTTCTTTTCATTCTGTTAATAGATTAACATGGAAACATTCAGTATTATTGGTCACATTGAAACAATGTAAAGTACACCATCGCCATCAATATCTCTTGGACATGATTATGTTCTAAAAACAGGCCAAGATATGCAAGCAGAGAGAGAGAGAGAGAGAGAGAGAGAGAGAGAGAGAGAGAGTTCATTTTCGTATGCTTCACTCTCTTTCTCCTCTAGATCTGTTTTTATTCTCATTGGTTATGCTGCTAGTAGGATTATCTTGGGAAGGAAAGTTAAGTGTAATTAAATCTCCCATCTCATGTTATCTCTTGTTATTTTGGGGTTTCTTTGGAAGTTGGTTTTGTTCAGAGTTGTGTTCCCCAGACAGGCACTTTGAATGTGGTTTATCTGCTTTGAAGTGAATTATATGATTCTGCACTGCCAGATAATAAAGATTAGCTAGTACATCTCTCTATATATATCCTCACCTAAATATATTGAGGATGTAACACGAGCATCTGCTTGTCCGGTTTTGATGGATTCGTTTCTGTTCCGCTTAAGGATGTGGACAAGATTCTTGGAGAGGCGAGAGTGACCACATGTATCCTAGACCCCTGCCCATCCTGGCTTGTAAAGGAAGACAGAGGGGGTTTGGCAGAGTGGGTAAAGGTGGTGGTTAATGCCTCCCTTTGGGAAGACAACATTCTAGCCAGCTTAAAACAAGCTGTTATAAAACCGCTGTTGAAGAAACCATCACTGAACCCCACCCAGTTTCCAATCTCCCCTACAATAATATTTTTCTATCTCTCAGAATATAGGCCTTTTTAAACATTTGAAGGCAAATGTTATCTTGTTTCTGAGAAAGTCATAAGATGGAATCTTTTATGGCAGTTACAACTGGGTAACACAGAGTTGTGCACTTGTGACTATCATGTTACCTATGTGGCCTCTAGTTTAAGGACCATATATGAACTGTGAAGGGCCTAAGCATTCCAAAGGCATCAGATCCCGTCTTCAAAACTAAGCAGGGTCAGTCCTGGTTATTTCCTGGAAGGGGAGACTGCCAATGAATACCAGAGGAAAGAACTGGGAAAACCACCTTTAGTATTCCTTACATAAGAAAACTCAGTGAAATTAATAAAATTGGCACAAGTCAACACGCAACATGAAGGGACCATTAACTCACTGGGTAAATCTTAGGGAGGAGATAGATTGATAAGAGGATGCACATTCAAGCAGGTCATAGCCTAATTAAACACTGGACTTCTCATGTGCAGATATATTACATACTGTACCTATTTAATGTAGGGCATTTTTTGAACATAACGTGGCACAAAACTGGTTCTATGTGCATATATATATATATATATATATATATATATATATATATATATATATATATATATGAGGATGTTAGCAGGAAACAGAGGAAAGAACATTGAACCATCATCTTTCAACCTTTTCCATAGCTGATTGGAAATAACCAAAGAGAAAGGCTACAGGAGAATGGAGGGGACGGGGATATTTTTGATTGTTCTGCTTGTGATTCTTCTGATTCTCTACTTTCTGAAACAGCAATGGTCACGCCGACATTTCCCCCCCGGGCCTCTTTCCCTTCCTCTTATTGGAAGCATATGGAGAGTTAACTTTGGAATTGGATTTAACGAAGAGACACCAATAAAGGTACCTTTTTCTCTAAATAATTAAGTAATCTGACTCAAAATTAGTGAAAATCAGTGTGCATTTTTTTTCCTATGGTAGCTGTGGAAAAAGGAATTGTGAGTTACAAAAATACATAGTTAAATGATTGACATAAAACCCTATTATTAATATGTTTGGTTGTTGTAGTAATTTCATTAAAGTTTTGTCAGAGTTTGGCGATATTGCTTACTCAAGATAAAACTCTCAGAATCTTTTAGGCAGTATAGACATTGTGTGTTATTGCTAACGTCCAAAATGTAATTTTTCCCAGCTCTGTTTTACGTTCCAAATATTTCCCCAGTGGTACCAATAGTGCATGATAGGCCTGTTTGATCAAGGAAAAAATGGTTCAAAACCCGTTGCGGATGTAGGGGGCGCTGGTTCAAATCTAAATGACTTCTTAAATTTTCCGAAAAAATTGCAGAAATATTCCAATTTTTTGGAAATTTTGGAATGGATTCGTTAATGGCAGACATGCATGCACAGTAAGAAAGAAGCAGCACTGGCAGTAGGAAAGAAACAGCACTGGTTAAACACCCATGGAAGTAGATCTGCGTCCAAACTGGATTAAACACCCAGTTTGGATGCCGATGTTCCTTCCTTCCCCGTTAAACCTAGTCTAACACGGAGGGAAGGCATCCACATCCAAACTGGGTTAAACACCCAGTTTGGACGCAGAGGTCCTTCCATCCGCGTCAGAACTGGCACAAGAGCCGTGTGCAGCTCTTGCCCCAGGTCTAACATGGAGGGAAGGAGATCCGTGTCCAAACTGGGTGTTTAACCCAGTTTGGACGCTGAGGTCCTTCCATCCGCGTCAGAACTGGCGCGAGAGCCGTGTGCGACTCTTGTCCCTGATCTAACGCGGAGGGAAGGCATCTGCATCCAAACTGGGTTAAACACCCAGTTTGGAGTGCAGAGGTCCTTCCCTCTGCATCAGAACTGGAAGGGAAGGCCAGGGAAGGGAAACTCACCAATTCCTTTCCGAAAATGGCAGCGGTGGCTTCGGAATGGCAAATTCACTTCCAGGTTGCTTACATTGCTTCAAACCCGCTTCAAAAGTGAATATAATCTGAATTCATTCAGATATTACGAACATTCTGACGAACCTACCCAGGCCTAGTGCATGAATGTACAATGAACAGAATACTTTTGTGCATGCAATGAGACATCTTCCCTCCCTCTGCTCTGTGCAATCTACAGAGTTTCCCACATATCTTCCTTCAAGGCCCCAGAGCAATTTTGATGACATGAAGGGAACCAGAGTGAAGAAACTTTCTCCTTCATAGAATTAGTTCCATTATTAGAATATCTTCATAGAAACTACATTTGATAAATACAGGTATATAGATGAGGTGTAGGATGTTATATAGAATGGAAGAGGAAAGTGGATGGCAAGAAATCCCATGGAATTCAACAGTGTTGGGATTTAGAGCTCCACAAAGTGGAAAAGCACCCTGGTCATGCTTAGAAACTGAATTGACATCAAAGACATGGCTGTGGCATTCTGTTTCAGCATTAAATGGAAAGTATGGGTTGCATGGGGTGAAGGAATTGAGCAGCATCTTTGAGGAGAACTCATTTATTTTAGCACTAGCTTAGTTACCTGCCGATGCCTGGGTTAGTCATTTGCTAAGGATGAACATTAGAAAAATTTCTTTTTCAGATTTTAGCAATGATCCCATTAGAAAATGTTTATTTTCTCTCGGCATTACTGCGCGAACAAAGATTCTTTAGGATTTTTACAAGCACGTTGATGACTAAAAAGGCCAATCTGAGATAGGCAAGTCCGGTTGCAGAAAGCACAGCAGAAAGTCTCCTTGGGTGATGTTGTTTCCAAGTTGCAGTTCTTTCTGTGTTGTCGTTTCTCTTCGAGACCCGTTTGGCATGTCTTCTCGAAAGACGGCGCAGAATTGTGGATCGTGCATCTCCATGCCCCGATGTGAGGCCAGGGTGGACCATTGTTGGTGATCAATCTGGCCGATCCTGAGATGTTGTTTCAGGAGTTCTTATATCTCTTTTTGGGGATGCCTCTCTTGCGCTGACCTGTGACGAGTTCACCATAGAGTAGTATCTTTGGGAGGCAGTGGTCCTCCATCCTAGAGACGTACCCTGCCCAGCGCAGTTGTGTTTTCACTAGCATGGCTTCAATGCCGGTGATCCCTGCTTGCTCAAGGACAGCGACATTTGTCACATAGTCAGTCCAGTGTATATTTAGTAAGCATGGTTTAGAACCCAAAAATAGGGAATCAAACATCTAATGGGGGGGGGGGATTTTTTAAAATTAGTAATAGAAAGACTTACAAAAAAATTTCCAAAAATTTCTAAACTGTAACGTAATTACTAACGAAATTCGTTAGTAGTTCGTATGCCAGCGCATGCACATTCCAGATGGTTTTGGCCTACAACTCCCAGAAATCCTAACAGCTGGTAAATTGGCTGGGATTTCTGGGAGTTGTAGGCCAAAACTGGAATAAATCACACTGAATTCTAGATGGGACTCCAAATAGGAAGGAGGGAGGGAAGGAGGGAGGGAGGGGTATTCTATTCTTGGAAGAAGCAAAAAAGGAGGAGGAGGTCCCCCCTCGCTCCTCGCTGCCTCTCTCTTACCCCGATCCTGAGGGAGCGAGGGCCCAAGTTTGCCCAGGCTGAGAGGGAAAAAAAGAGGCCTGAGGCTGTGAGGAATGGTGGGAGTTGAAGTCCAAAACACATGGAGGGTTGAAGTTGGCCCGTCATGAAGCCTCTTCAAGGCTTTAGATCCTGGCAGGCAGGAGGGGCAAGGAGGGCCCGTCCACTCCTCCTGCCCTGCCAGGATCTAAAGCGCATCAAGGCTTGGCACGCTTTAGATCCTGTGAGAAACCAACCTAATGTATAATAGAATGAATGCTAATTTATAGAGTAAGTGCTTAAATATTATAAGTAATCCAACTGGTCATATACCTACATTCCATGCACATGCAATAATACAGCAGTAATAACAATGGGTATAAGAAGAGGTAAAATTCAAACCGAAGTATTCTGACTGGTCCCTCCTCAAGCGGTGCAACGGGCTCTTCTCTATGAGCCCGGGATCCTGCAGCAAATCCCCCAAGAATATGTATGTGCACCCAGGCAGCAACGCTGTGTTTTCCCGGGAGAGGCTGCCTCCGGGCTCAGAGAAGAGCCGTTTGCAGTTTGCACTGCTTGAGGAGGGACCACAGTCAGAGAATGCCGGTTTGAATTTTACCTCTTATACCCATTGTTATTACTGCTGTATTATTGCATGTGCATGGAATGTAGGTATATGACCAGTTGGATTACTTATAATATTAGGCACTTACTCTATAAGTTAGCATTCATTCTATTATACATTAGGTTGGTTTCTCACGTGTTGTGTGCAACTACCCCAATACTCTTTGATGCTTTAGATCCTGGCAGGCAGGAGGGGCAGGGAAGCCTGGAAAATGTAAACAGAGAGGTTTACTCAGAGTAAATCCACAAAGGAGGGCACTTCATCCAAAGTGCCCTCCTTTGCGTATTTACTCATGAGTAAACCTCTCTGTTTACTTCTGAGTAAACCTCTCTGTTTACATTTTTCCAGGCTTCCAGCCGAAAGAAGGAGCGAGTTTAGGGCTTGCCTTGCCATAATACTTATTGGCAAGGGAGGCGGGAGGGTGGTGAGAGAGAATGAGGGTGCCCCCCCCCTTACGACCTAATAACGATACTTAAGAAAATCCTGGCCCCTGAAGTTCTATAAAGAAAGTCCACTTCCTGGTTGGCGTTCCAGATGCGGAAATACTCAAAAGTACCATTTCTTACGAATTTCTTCCAAATCATTTAATTTTCATAACTTTTTTCTCATGCCTAATATTTAGGATTGTGCGAAGACAGCACTGATGAAAGCGTTCGAGGATTCGTAGGTGTTGGCGATAGGTGACCCATGTTTCAGACCCATGTTTCAGAAAATGTTTAAGGATGTGGGTAAACTATAACTCCCATCATACTCTGTGATTGCTTTCCAAACTGCACAAGTATTTAAAGTTGGTCATGATGGGAATGTGTGCCAAATTTGGTTCAGATGCATTGTCACTGGGGTTCACAGTGCTCTCTGGAAGTTCTCCCTGCAAATTCCCATCATCAAAGGTCAATCTCACCCCCAACCTCCAAACCTCCTCCAGTATTTTCTGTTGCTCATGGTTGACATGTGTGCCAAGTTTGGTCTAGATCCATTGCTGGTGAGTTCACAGTGGTCTCTGGGATTTTTTTCATTATTCTGTTTCTCTTTTTTATATGGGAAAAAGAGAAGCAGAAAAATGAAAAAGATTCAATATGCCCCAAGGAGAATTCTTGGATGGGGGTTTCCAAATCTACAATATTATTATGAGGTTTTCCAATTAAGAGCATTACTAGAAATGAGTTTAAAGACAGAATACAAATGGATAAAAGTAGAGAACGAAATAAATGATGGATGGGGAATATACGGTATATACATTACAGATTTTAACAAAATAAAAGAAAAACTAACAGGACTAAGAAAGGTAGCATATGACTGTTGGCAAAAACAGCAAAAACTATGGGCATATAAAATATCAGGGAAAACTCCAATTAAGAGCATGGGCCTCCCCGAAAGGTTAGCAAATAACTTAGAAGAAAAGGGATTAAGAAGAATAAAGGATATGTGAAAACAAGATGGAAAGATTATAAATTGACCAAAGCTTTTGGAAAAGAGGGGAAAGGAAAATTGGTTAAAATTAAGAGGGATTTGGGAAAAGGTTAAAAAAAAGAAGGTGCATAGCCCACTGAAGAACTAAAGGTAGATAAACTACTAAATGCAAGAGAAAAAACAAGTAAAGGAACAGTGGCAAAAAATATACAATTTAATGGTAGAAGATAAAGAGTTCATGATTATAGAAATATGTAACAAATGGAATGGGGTTAAAACATTACAGACACATGAAATAGAGGAAATAATTAGGAATATGAATAAAATAAAAACAGAAAAATATAATGAATTAGAAAAAAGATGATATTAAAATGGTATAGAACTCCTGAGCAACTGGCTTATATGGTAAAAGGAATGAATTCCAAGTGTTGGCATTGTAATAAAAAAAGGTACGTATTCACATATGTGGTGGGAGTGTTCTGAAATTTAAAAAATTCTGGCAAATGATACAAGGAAAAATACAGGAGATATTCTAGAGCTACAGTGATGCCTTCCAAGTTGAAAGAGTAATAGAACTACACGTGACCAATAAAATGGGTGAGATTTGAAAAGGAAATGAATGAAGTTAGTTGCAAAGAAATAATTTTTAGAAAATGGAATAAAAGAAATATAGATAAATTAATAGGACCAATGAAAGGAAATATGCAAGTGTGGAAGAAATGGCAAAAGAGAATAAGTAGCTTAAATCCAAAATGTCAACAGTATGGATAATGAATAAGGATAAGGAATCAAATATGAATAGAAACATCAAGATATTGAAGTTAAAAGGAATAGAGAGGGTAGAACAATTATATTTATTTATTTATGTTTCAAACTTCTATACCGCCACTCCCCGAGGGCTCGGAGCGGTTTACATAGTTTGACACATAACACAAGCAAAAGGGTAACAAGAATTAATACATAAACAATAAGGAGGGAGGGTATAGGGACAATAGACATAAAAGGACAGTAGGGCAGTAGCTGGGTGGACCCAGAATCCACATAGACTGACACCTTGCTGAGGGTCGACTCAAGGTGGCATCTGTCGACAATCAAAATATTTAAAAGGAGATATTCTAGATAAAAATTCAAATTAATAATGATTTGCTACTATGGGGAGTGTTGGATCATCCAAGTATAAAAACCAAATCCCAGGAGTTATTTAACGTAACAATAAGAGCAGCCCATGCGCTGATTGCTAGAGGATGGAAAGACAAATCGAAATGGACATTAAGTAATTGGAATGATTACATGTATGATCAAGTGTTGTTAGACATTACGGGAATTATGACTAAGCAAGCAACAAGAACAGACAAACAAAAGGACATTGCAAATAGATGGAAGAGCTATTTCAACTAGGTGAAAAATGGCAAAGCCAACATTCACATCATAGAAAAAACACAAAGACTTTACCAGTGGCTGAAATATACTGTGGTTGAGGAGGGAGGGAGAGGGAGGGAGAGGGAGGGAAGGAGAGAAAAATGTAATCTACACCAATGTAATGTTCTATAATACCTTTAATATTTGTTGAATTTAAAAAGGGGGGGAGGAAGAGAGACACAGACAGAAATACAAGTATATTTCAACATGCATATCTATATACACATATACACTCATATAGTCTTTCATGGGCCTCATTCCACTTCTTCAGATGCACTGATGAAGAAAATGGGTTGATAAAGATTTCATAGTTAATTTTCGAGTTGCAAAGAAATCACCCAAAGCACATCTACTGACCACCCAATGGTGACTGGCAGAAAAGTACAATTGAGCTTTTACTGAGGAAATTGTAGTACAACAGACACTAATTGATATTTTAGTGTTCATTAAAAAAGAAAGAATTTTCAAAAAGTCTCCCACACATGCCTCATATCAAAAGAGCAGTGATATTATGTGATCAGCCCCAATTGAAGGCACCACATTTCTGATGTAAGTGGCTTGAGGGAGATGGTTTTATGACACTGGAGAGAAAGGGAGAAGGGCAGAAATAGGGTGTGAGGATGTTACTATGGCCAGAAACATCAGAAGCGAGGATCTGAATATGGTGGTTACTATTCCTATATTGGTCTGAAATATTGCTTCTTCTTCTTCTTCTTCTTCTTCTTCTTCTTCTTCTTACATTCATCCAAACGGCAGTTGGCAGAACAATATGGAGACATTTTTACTGCGTGGGGAGGACATATACCACTTGTAGTTTTGTCTGGTTTTAAAGCTGTGAAAGAAGGGCTGATTGATCATTCGGAAGACTTCTCAGAGCGGCAACAGTCTCCATTTTTTGTTGCTATAGGAAGAGGAAAGGGTAAGTTGTGAAGAGCTGTACTAGATCTTTCTCCAAAGAAACAATATGAGAACAAAAGATCCTTTGAGGAAAGTTATTATCAGTTGGAAATTAAATGCCCGCTGGATCTACACTACCATAAAATCCAGATTAGCAAAATCATTTCATTTCATTTTCATTTCATTTCAATTTATTATTTGATGAGTCACTCTCCACCGGAGTGCTCCGAGCGACTTACACAGCAATAAAACAACAAGCATATCAACAATAAATCACAGTTTAAAAGCTTTGATGAAGAGCCAAGTTTTGAGAACTTGGGAGAATGACTGCAAATCAGATATAGCTCTAATGTATGGAGATAAGGAGTTCCACAAGGTTGGGGCAAAAACTGAAAAGGCCCTGCGCCTCGTGGAGTCCAGGCGTGCCTCCCTGGGACTGGGAATAGACAAAAGGTTTTCTTGAGTTGACCTCGGTGGTCTCTGATGGCAGATACGCAAAAGACCCCCTCTGAGGTATTTTGGGCCTTGACCATGAATGGTCCTAAAGGTCAGAACCAATGTCTTATAGGTAGCCCGATGTTGTATTGGGAGCCAATTGAGGTGTTGTAGTACTGGAGCTGTATGATGTCGCATTGGTGTCCGAGTGAGTAATCCAATTTAAAGCAGATAATCCATATTATCTGCTTTAAATTGGATTACATGTGTCTACACTGCCATATAATCCAGTAGAGGTGTGTGGCGGGGGGTGGGCTGGCTGGAGGACATGCCCCAAAAATGGATGCTGGAGTGCAAAATCAGATGAAAATCATTTGTTCAAAAGGTTCTCTTAAAATTTGTGATTGACTGAAAAAATATCCTTCTACGGAGAACTGTATATCCCTATAGTCAAAAGAATCACAAGAGTTAGTCACGATACACTGATGTGGACTGCTCTTATCCTCATTTTATAATCCTGAAACAGTTGATGAGAGATGTAACCAGATGGAGCCACAGACACACAGGTAGCTAAATGGAAGCACGAGAGGACAGCAATGCCCACAAGACCTCTGTCCAATCATTTCTTTCTTCTCATATTTCTGAAATTAAACAGAGCTTGATATTACAGTGGGCACCAGCATGGTAGGCAAGTGACCCAAAAGGAAAATGAGGTTCAAGAAGGCAAACTTAAAGGCACCAGGATGGCGAGGGGAGATGACAAAAAATCTGTTTGTGTGCATTTTCTTATATCCACATCTGCGCTTATGTAGTGCAGTGCATCTCTGAGGTTCAATTTTTAAAAAGAAAAGAAAAGTTCTGGAAGGTGTCTCCCATCCATTCTGCAAAATCCACTGTAAACAAGCCTTTCAGGATGCCAGGGAACCCTTTACTGAGAGTGAGAGCATTATGCTCAGACTTCTTTTCAGGTTCCAGGAGTTTTTTTCCCCCCACTGCCTTTTCCCGGATTAAGAGATTGGCTGAAAGGGCCCCCAGAGGAGCTGCTTAAGGATGTTGTTGTGTCTCATTTGTTGGGTATCTGTATTACATATGGGATGCAAGGCTGGAAAGAGAATAAGGATTTGTAAAAAGGTAGGACTATTTCCTCCTAGCCACATGGTGGT